>ML813061.1:0-11666 GCA_009831015.1 Picea engelmannii
CCGCGCCCAGTGAGAAGTTAGGGCGCAGGTTGTTTGTTTTAAGTGGTTTTTTGAGGAAATACTCAGCATGGCTTTGGCTAGGAAGAGGCATGAGTTGGCCTGATGCCAGGTAAACCTGTATGGTGCATTTTAGGGTTATAACATAACCCATTGGAACTCACAGTGGAGGATTGTACGTCATGTCAAGACAATCAGTTCAGGCATTGGCTCATGATGCGACTAGCTCCGACGAGTTGTGGCACATAAGACTTGGACATATTCATTACAAAGCTCTTCCAGATCTACAGAACATGGTATGTGGCATGCCCTCTATTTCTCTTAGTAAAAATGAAATTTGTAAGGGATGCATTCTAGGTAAAAATATAAAGAAAGCATTTACTAGTAGTGACAACAGAGCTCAGGACATCTTAGATCTGGTTCATTCTGATGTATGTGGTCCCATGTCATCTCCCTCACTCAGTGGTTTTTAGTATTATGTCATTTTTATTGATGATAACTCAATAAAATGTTGTATATATTTCCTTAAATCTAAAAGTGACACATATGATAAATTCAAAGAGTATAAAACCTTTATTGAAAAGAAGACAGGGAAACACATCAGAATCGTTAGAACAAACAATGGAGGAGAGTTTGAATCTCTCCAGTTTGAGGATTTCTGCAATTCAGCAGGAATCAAGAGACAATTGACCGTTCCATATAACCCTAAGAAAAATGGAGCTGCTGATAGGAAAAACAGGACAATTTGTGAGGCAACAAAAGCAATCATATTTGACCAGGATCTGCCAAATTATTTATAGGAAAAACCTACCTCCACTGTTGTGTATATTCATAACATGTGTCCACATGCTATCTCGAAGGACAAAACTCCTGAATAGGTCTTCTCAGGGATCAAACCTGAAGTAGAGCATCTAAGGATATTTTGGTGTCCTGTGTATATTCATGTCCCTAAGGAAAAGAGGACAAAGATGGAACCCTCAGGCAAGAAAGGGGTTTTTGTGGGGTACAGTGAGAATTCCAAGGCTTACAAGATTTATGTACCAGGTCAGAGGCAAATAGAGGTAAGAAGAGATGTGACTTTCCATGAGGAAGCCACATTTAAGAAATCTAGAGAGATTCAATAGGAATCAAAAGCAGTTCAACCAACTTCACCCTCTTCTGAAAATGAAGAGTCAGATCATTAGAGGGAGAAACCTTGTGAAGGGACAAGTAATGAGCCCCTAGAACCTGCTGAATTGTTAGAAATAAATCTTGAAGAACGTCCAACCAAAAGGAAGGCAGGGTGGCTTAAAGAAATAACACAGGAAGCATAAAGGATAGCTTCTCCGAAAGGAACTTTCAGGGAAAGGAAGAGGCCTCATAGGTTTGGAGGATATGTTGCACTGATGAGAAACATTAGTGATGCTAAACCTTCTTCATTTGAAGAAGCAAATAAATTACAGGTGTGAAAGGATGCCATGCTTGAGGAATACAGGTCTATTATAAAGAACAATGTTTGGTACATTGTGCTGAGGCCAAAAGACAAATCAATAGTTTCTTCCAAATGGATCTATAAGATCAAACATGCAGCTGATGGAAGTGTGGAAAAGTTCAAATCAATATTTGTAGCCAGAGGCTTCACTCAGAAAGAAGGAATTGACTACGAAGAGACTTTTTCCCTTGTAGCCAGGTATACCTCTAATCAAACTATTATTACTTTAGCTTCCGTTCTTGGTTGGAAGCTACATAAGATGGATGTAAAAACAACATTCTTGAATGGAAATATTGAACATGAGGTCTTTGTGGAACAACCATATGGTTTTGTACTGTATAACAAAGGCACTCATGTATGCAATCTAAGGAAGGCCTTGTATGGTCTTAAGCAGGCTCCCATAGTTTGGTATGATAGGATTGATGGCTTTCTTAAAAGCCCAGGATTTCAGAAAAGTGATGCTGATGCAAATATGTACTTCAAGGTAAGAGGTAACCAACCTGTTATACTAATCCTATATGTTGATGATCTCTTTCTCATAAGAGATGAATGGATAATAGCCTGGTGTAAGAGGGAGCTAACCTCAGAATTCAAGATGAAAGACTTAGGCTTGATGCATTGCTTCCTAGGATTGGAAGTGTGGCAAAGACAGGGTGAGATATTTCTGGCACAAGGAAAATACGTAGTCGATGTACTAAAGAAGTTTGGTATGATGGATTGCAAATCCATGTCTACGCCGATGGTTACCAACCTGAGGAAGCTGTATGATTATGATTCAGGTTCAGATTTGGTGGATCCCACCATGTATAGGAAACTGATTGGATCATTGATGTACATGATCCACACTAGGCCAAATATATTCTATGCAGTGATTGCAATGAGTCAATTCATGACTGAACCGAGATAGAGACACTTGGTGGCAACAAAACACATCTTGATATATCTCAGAGGGACCATTACTTATGGTCTGAGATATACATCCAGTGGTGGTTTATTTCTGCATGGGTATGTAGATGTTGACTGGGCAGGAAGCCCAGTGGATCAGAAGAGTACTTCTAGATACTGCTTTAGTTTAGGATCCGCTATGATCTCTTGGTCAAGCTGGAAGCAGGGATTCATTACACAGAGTACAACAGAGGCTGAGTACATTGCAACAAGTGATGCTAGCAAGGAAGCAATATGGCTCAGAAAATTGGTTTCTGGGTTGTTTGGTGACAAGATCGAGATGACGGTGGTTCACTGTGATAATCAAAGTTGCATAAAATTGACAGAGAACTCGATATTTCATGACAGGTCAAAACATATTGACATGAGGTACCACTACATCCGAGACTTGGTCTAGAGAAAAACTGTAAAGTTACAATACATATCCATGAGCGAGCAGGTAGATGATATCCTGACCAAGCCTCTGACCTCGAGATAGTTTGTACAGCTGAGAGGCAAGCTTGGTGTGGCTGAGAATGAATCCCTCCCTGAGAGGGAGTGTTAAATTTGGCAGCATCAACAATCATTCTCCAATGAGAGGCCATATGGGCCACCCTGAGGTTAGCCAGGGAGATTTGAAGAATCAACCAGTCTTGTGAGATATTGACAAAATCTAGGGGGAACGTACAACCTCTGTGAGTCAAACCAAAAGTCAGGATGAACGAAATGTTATGTGAGTCTAATGAAAAATTCAGGTGGAATGTACAACCTCTGTGAGCATAGACAGTCTAGTGAAAAAGTCAGGGGGAATACACA
Source organism: Picea engelmannii (assembly GCA_009831015.1). Taxonomy (NCBI): domain Eukaryota; kingdom Viridiplantae; phylum Streptophyta; class Pinopsida; order Pinales; family Pinaceae; genus Picea; species Picea engelmannii. The sequence continues at coordinate 3,209 of ML813061.1, forward strand.
ACCTCTGTGAGCATAGACAGACTAGTGCAAAAGTCAGGGGGAACATACAACCTCTGTGAGCTTAGTCAAGCCTTTTGAGCCATGAGAAAAAGTCAAGGCATCTAGTAAAGTTATGTTGAATATAAATTCCTATGAGTTAGAAACAAACGATATTTCTAATATTTCAAATGATATAAATGTATTGATCTAGTGCGTTGGCACGTGTAACATTATCCACCATGAAGAGAATTTCAAATTGCCTTGTAAAGAGTCGAGTTGTAACTGAAGTCTCAAGTCTAGTTCTATTTTAGAACTAAAGTGTAACGCCGAGTTGTAATTGAAGTCTTAAGTCTAGTTCTATTTTAGAACTAAAGTGTAATGTTGAGTTGTAACTGAGGTCTTAAGTCTATTTCCATTTTAGAACTAAAGTTTAATGCTGAGTTGTAACTGAAATCTCAAGTCTAGTTCTATTTTCGAACTAAACTGTAATGTTGAGTTGTAACTGAAGTCTCAAATCTAGTTCTATTTTCGAACTAAAGTATACCAGTCTCAAGTCTAGTTCTATTTTCAAACTAAAGTATACCAGTCTCAAGTCTAGTTTTATTTTCGAACTAAAGTGTAATGCTGAGTTGTAACTGAAGTCTCAAGTCTATTTCTATTTTCGAACTAGAGTATACCAGTCTCAAGTCTAGTTCAAACTAAAGTATGAAGCTCGGTTATGATTAAAGCATGCAAACAAGTTACTATTTCGAGCTTATCCTCTTCTCCTCTTCTCCTCTTCAGCCTATATAAGAAGACATCGACCCCTCTCTTCAATACAATTTTGATATGCATGTTAAGGGAGAAGCAATAGAGGAGCATATCAGTGATAAAGAGGCAACATACCAAGGCAACATATCAATGTTGTATATTAGCAATAGAGGCTGCATATCAGAGGCATATATCAACAACATATCAGTGCTAAATATCAACAATAGAGAAAACATATCATAGGTGTATTTCAACAAGGTCGCTTAGGTATTTGTCAGGCCAGAGTCATCTTGGCAAGCTCTTTAAGAGAAAAACATTCATGGTGGATATTTGTAAGTGATCATACATTATTAATGCAATAAAGGAATATCGTTTGCTGGGGTTTTTCTCCCTGTACAGGGTTTCCCCAGGGTATATGTGTTGTTGATGTGCATGCTTACTTATCTACATATTTATTGCTATTCAGTTATGATTTGGTATTGTTGAAGTGTATTACGTTGGAATCAAAGTGTTGAAGAAAATAAAAGAATTAATCTGCATAAGAAATCAAGCTCATAATTTAACACAACCAACATAGCTTACATAGTTTCTAGTGATCTCATGGGAGCATGGGGCAACACAGATGATAGAGCTACCTTGGTAGAGACCGATCAGATCAATAGGGAGAATATTAACTCCCAACATTAGCGATTATCTTCAGATGGTTGGTCAGGTGATGGTGGTGGACCGACGAATTGAGAGGTATTTGCATGACTACATGAGGCCATGGATTGAGTAGTTACATTTGGGAAAGCTTTGTCGCGATACCGCTCATGATACCTTACAAACCACCCAGGATTGATAGAGCATATGTATAGACAGGAATAGGGTGGAGCACAGATTTGAGATCAGAGATGTGGTGTACTTGAGGGTGCAACTACTTAGACTGTCTCCATGGAGGAGAGGTTGCGCCGAGAGGATGAGGCAACACCTTTTTGGTCCTTTCAGGGTGATTCATAGGGATGGAGAGGTAGCCAATGAGTTGGAGTTTCCAGAGGGTATCCAACGTCATAGTGTTTACCATGTGTCGTGCCTCCAGAGGGCGTAGGGACCACAAGTTACTACTTATAATGAGTTACCTCCAACAGATGAGAGGGGACAGATGTTGTTGAGTCCTGAGGAGATGTTGGATGTCCGGGAAAGGAGACCTAGGATCAGAGTGTGTAACACCCCCAATATCGAGCCCTAGTTGTAAATGTAAATATGTTTTATAGGTTGGTGAGCCAGGCTATTATAGGCCAAAAGGCTTATGTGTTTATTAGGCCAAAGAGCCAAGATGCTAAAGGCCAATGAGCCTATTTTTGTATATGTAATCACTCATATCATTAATAAATTACATCACTGTGTGTAGGCCAACCACGATGAAAGAGTATGGGGGACTAAACTCCACTAGGAAGGGAAGGGGGGGGGGATAAGAGCCTAGGAAAGGGGCTAATATAGAGGGATTATCTATAAGGGAATATTATATTATGATTCCTAAAGTCTAAGGCAAGGATAAATCTCATATTATCCTAAGTTCTTATGTGAAGAGGAATTATCTACAAGTGGAGAGGAACGAGCTCCTGGAGGGCCATGTGTCAATCAGGGTGCATATAATTATATGTGGGGAAAATTAGTTTATTGGGGACCATTCTCCCCAATCACCCTCGTATTTTTCAGGATTCACCAATCAGCCATCGTTTTCACTCTGAGGCCTCCATCGTTCGACCTCTGCAACCCAGAAGCTGTACACAAGACCTCCTTGTCATGGGTAGCATACCCGTACTGTACCCAATCCAGTACTGTACCATACATGAGCCAATACTATATCGTACTCGATCCAATACTGTACCATACCCGAGCCAATACTGTTCCTTAACTGTTTTATGTTGCTTCCTTCACCTGAGCCTCTACCTGGTTGACTCGAGAACTAGATTGAAGAAGTGGGTTGTCAGGCCCATGGGATTGAAGAGGTAGGTTGTCAGGCCCGTGAGAAACTCTCTCCAGGTGAGAGAATTGTTGGGAATTGATTTCCTAAGAGATCCCAATGACAACTATAGTGTTCTGAGACTTCCTTTCTGACCTGTTGCTGAAGCCCCGGAAGGGAGGTGGGGCAGCCAAAGGACTGTTGAGCAGAGAAGGGGCCCACTTCTTGGGGTGGGACAGGCATGTGGGGAATGAGAGACTGTAGGATGATAGTTTGATTAGGTACCTAGGATGAAATCCTTCCTGTTTTCTATGTAGCTTCAACCTAGTTAGAAACCCCTTTACCTGGGTGGAGTTTAGTCCCATCTCGAGGGTGAACCGCTGTTGAGAGTTCTGAGCAGCGTGGTCTAAGGTTGGGAGGATCATAGAAGGTCTTCATGTAGTTGGTGGCCATATATTAAAAGATAAGTATCAATTGTGTGTGAATTACATGCTGTGTATTTATGCATGCTTTTATGTTTATGGGTTTTTCCTGTGTATGCTGCATGTATACTTTTACTGTTGTTTCTGCATGATTATGTGTAGTTTAGAACATATCTGTTCATTTTAATTTATATAAATATACAATGGGAATGATATTTTTATGTGGAATAACCCAGCAGTCTAAGGCTGGGGATGCTACAATATGGTATCAGAGCTCCATTTTCCAACACTGAGCCTGGATGGGCCGTGTAAGTTGAAATTGTAGCAAAATTTCACAGAGAATTTAAACTACAGAGTACTGGGAGGGTGCTAAGAGAACACCTTGACTGTGTTCAGAAGCTTAGGAGGTTTAGTGGTTCAAGAAATCCAACAGAGGAAAGAAACCAAAACAACCGTGGTTTTGGGTCACAAGTTTAGATTTGGGTTGTTGTATCTGTTTAGGAGAAGATATAACCCTCACAGTTGTCGGATCTGGAGAATGTGCGCAGTCGTTAAGCATCGAAGTCCTTTGGACTTTGCCCCTTCGACTGTTTTAAGATTTTTGTCGAGAGAGAGGAAAAATCCCTGAAGCTCTGAAGTCCAGGAGCAAACCTACGCCGTAGATCACAGGGGAAAATGCCTAACCGTTGGATTTGGAGAAGGACAGATCTGGGCCATCGGATCTGCGCGCAGACAAGTTTGAGTCACGGATCTCATGGTAGTTCTAAGGTTCTATTGTTCCTGAGATTAAACTTAAGGCTCAAAGAATAATGTCAGGCATCAGGAAATTAAGGAATGTTTTTAGAATGCTTTTTCTTCTGTTAGTTGTGTAAAAATTAAGTTGTCAAATGAAATTAATAGCTGAATAGAACAAAGGCTATATTTTGTTGTTTGAGTCAATTTATCAAAAAAAGGATGATAAGGAGAAAATTACAAAACTATTAAACAAATTAAGGCATCAATGATAGAAGAATCTTACTTTGTTTATAGTAGAAGAAAGACTGGAATGCACCCCTGAAAGGATATATAATGTAGTGATCTAAGTAGCTTGCAGGTCTTGTATTTTCTAATAACAAATACAGAGGAAAAAATGTTTACTATCAGATAACTAAATGAAATGTAATCGCAGTAGATGTTGTACTGAGTTGCAATCGTTCACTTATCAAGGAGTAACATAAAGAAAACTAGAGGTATGGAATACAAAGAGAGCACATAACTCAAACAACACAAAATTTGGAATCCCTATCTACACTTGTATTAATACTCACAAAGGATGAGTTTTCTCAGTTACAATACGGCAAGAAGCAACCTGGTTTCATTCTTTGAAATGTGTATTTGTACAAAAAGTTCTCAACTTGAAGCAGTTGGAATTCCTCTATTTCTAGAATAATTAAAATTACAAAATATGAAGTCTGAAATGCTTCACTTGCAATTATTTTGGTCTCCTCATCATGCTGGCAGAGGCATTTTCTTTCTAGTTCTTCAATTCTGAAACATATAATGTACATAGGTTATCTCATTAGTTTCCAGAGGTACTGCCTTTTCCCTGCTCAATACATTTGATGCATCTGCTCACAAATTGCGCCACCAGCCTGGAGGGTTCCATTAAGTTATTAGCCTCAATAATATATAATTTATTTTCCAATTCAGGCAATCTCTCTTCCATTCATCTATCTTCTGAAACTATATACTGTAGTTGCAGACTAGGTTTGACTAGCCATATGTTTATCCGAATAATATCAACCTGTTTTATCTGTGAGATTTCGGCCTGAGCCTCTTCCATATTTTTCTTAATGTCAAGTTGATGTTTTGGTATGTCAATCTATCCCAGTACTTTGGAGCCATCTTCTTTATCAAGGCCTAATGATTCTTTGTTGAGTGAGTGGAAAGCCACTTCACAAGACTGCTTCACTTCCTTAGCCATTTTCCTAGTTTCAACTATGCTAGATTCCCAGGTCTTTAGTATTATATCACCTCTGGTCCATTCCAAAACAAACAACCTGGAAGCCATAGCTACTTATTATTTTGTTGAAGACACAACTTCTTCTTGGAAGGTAGTCCAGGCAACAATAAATTCTCTCTCTCTTAAGCAAATGTTAATTAATGCTTGATCTATCACCCGAAAATGATCTTGGATAGTTTCAACCTTAGTGGGAAGGTTTTGCTGTGCTGCTTCCAGATCCTTTCGCACTTCCAATGCTTGATCTTGGACCAATATTATATCCACAACCATGTTTTCGAAAGAGATTACTTTGGATTGTAGTTGCCTCACCAACTCATATTGCTGGATGGCCCATCCTTTACTTGCCTATACATTCTTGTGCATCTCCTCGAGGCTGGATTCGAGCTGCTAGATTTCCTGTCTATCGCTGGCTCTAATCTACTCGAAGCCCTTGTTGAACTCACTCAAGACATTATTTTCTACAATCTTCATTTGATTATGCAATTGGCTTATTCATAGATCTTTTTGCTTCAAGGTTCTTCTAAATTTCCGATTGAAAACTAGTCGGCTGTTGCAAAAGCCCCCAGTGAACCTGCTACTTCTTCAGCAAAGTCTACCTCCTCCAAGGCTTCTCCATAAATTATCACCCTGTGTATTTTGACTACTGAACCTTCCTTTTGGTGTATTTCTCTCTTCACCACAACCTTCCTTTTCTTGCTGAAAAAGAAATTGGAAGGAGGCAACTCTTCAACCGAAATGGGTGTGAGGTCCTCTATAAATAATACCTCTACATTTGGATTCCCTCTGGTGACATGTAACAGTGTGATGAACTGGATGGGGCTGTCGATTTCGGTGGATGACTGTTGTTGATTAAGGCTGGTTGTCATTGATTCAACCCTTGAAGAAAGCCCCGTAGCACAAATGTTTGGGTAATGGACCCAATATTGTTTGATGTAAATATGACTCATTATTGTTTTTTCATGGTTGATAAGAAGTAAATATGGATGAACTCCAAAGTGGTCCCCATATGGTGAAAGCCCTCACGGGAAGATGCTTTGTGGAGTAAGAGAACCCATGCTTAATTGTGGAATAATGAGATGAAGGAAAGTGAATTTGTCAGGGAAAATATCCTAGATGGATAGTGCTTGTCATTTCATTTCCGGTGGTATGTGGAACGTCCCATAATTCCTCACTGTTAGAGAGTTATGGCCATGAGAAGTTGGAGACCCCAGGTTTGGGTAATGGACCCAAGTTTGTTTGATGGGTAACAGTATGAATTATGATATATTTTTAGATAATACTATTCTATATGGATAGTACATGTCATGCAATTTCTGGTGGTATGTAGAACGTCACATAACTCCTCACGGTTTGAGAGTTATGGCCTTACGAAGTTGGAGGACCCTCATATGTCATCTAGAAGCCCCCAAAAGTCAAAGTAGTCAAAGTGGTTTCAGAGATTTTAAAAGGTAAATAATAAAGTGAAGTGATGAGTGTATTATAATTCGAGTGAATAAAAAATAAATTATTTTAATAATAAATCTAATGGAGAAATTAGAAGTGTACCCAACCCTAAAATAAGGAAAGTGGGCCAAGTGACTTAGTAGATGTTTTTAAGGAAGCTACTTGGAGAGTATAAATAAGAGACAAGACTCTCTAATTTGAATCACACTTGAGCATACTGAATATCTATATGTGTCTGAGGTAACCAAGGATATCTAAACCAGAATTCTGAGTGAAGGTGAAGAAAAGAAGGCCGAAATGCAAAGAAGGATAAATTCTTTTGATGGTGCTTTCTAAGGTATGTTATTTACAGGTCATCTCACCATTTTCGCTATAACTTTTTTTCTGTAATGATTCAGACCGTGAAATTGCTATGAAAGTGAGAAAACATATCCAAGTATGTGTGGTAAAAAATTCAGCTTGTGGGTCGTTGCATTTTGGGAGTTACACTCCGTGGAAAATAGGATTTGTGGCCAGTCCTGAAACTAGTCAAAATCAGGTGTTTCGGGTAAAAATGTCATAATTTATTCATAACAGATCCAAATTTAGTGAAACCAAATGTGTTGGTTAGGGTACAATATTTAGTATTCTGTATAACATTTTCAGATCAATTCATCAAATATTTTGGGCGGGACACGCTCTACAAGGTCGCTCTCTAGAATAAGCCAGAATTCAACAAGGTATGCCATTTTTGCTATAACTCCTTTTCTGAGAGGTTCCAAGTAGTGAAACTTGGAGGAATTGCATAAAACACACTGAATAATATTGTGTATCAGTTTCAGATATTTATACATTACAGGTTCAAAGTTATGATTACTTCAAGTTAGGGTTGTTGACTAATCCAAAACTAGGCATGTGAGACTAAAGAAAAGTTTGATAAAAACGCTAGTCTCTTGTTTTTAAAGTCAAGGAAGGTTTGCAGGAATGTGATCATATACACCATTTCTATTACAGATCTACAAATCAGATTTGTATGATGAAATTGATGAGGGTTTTTGGTTGTGGTACATGTTGAGTACATGGTTGAGACAGTAGTTGATGAGTTGGCGCACATACATGAGGTGTATAGTTGATGTTGTTGGTACATATTTATGAGTCATAGTTGATGAGTAGTTGACACTTGATTGGTACATACTTGGTACATGGTTGGATTCACTTGGTTATGGTACAGGTTGATTACAGGTTGGTGCATGGTTGATGCACTTGTTTATGGTACATGTTGATTACAGGTTGAGGTACAGGTTGATGCATGGTTCAGATTTATTGGTACAGGTTTACAACGGTATATCTCACAGTGATAGTGTGACAGTGGTTCCATCATTCTACTTCTACTTCAGGGTGGAAGAACGGGGCAAGGACAGGTGGTTGTAGCCACCTTCCGATTGTAGCCGGAGAACATTGGGGGTTGTAGCCTCCTTCTGGTTGTAGCCAAAGAATTGAGGAGTTGAGCTTCCCTCAGGTTGTAGCCTGAGAAACTAGGGGGTTGGAGCCTCCTTCCAGTTGCAACTGGAAAACAAAGGAAGTTGGTGCTTCTAATGAATGCAATTCTTCAAGACATATAAGAAAAAATGTTTCGTGGTTTTCTCCCGATTTGGGTTTCCACGTAAAACACTGGTGTACTGTGCATGTGTGTGATTATTTGTTTCTTACTACTCATTATTGGATAATAATTCTACATTGGTATAACATTTGAAGAAAAATGATTATAATTACGCTATTACTGATTTACCCCCCATCTCAGTAATCCAACAATTGGTATCAGAGCAGGTTCCTTCAGAAATCAGTTTAACCACTGAAAGGTAGATCATGGAGAGTACCAACTCATATAAAAATGGAATACCACAATTTGATGGACATAAGTATGTTTTTTGGAGCATA
>ML813061.1:15394-63023 GCA_009831015.1 Picea engelmannii
AAGGTAATATTTTATTAATTGAAGTTTATGTTGATGATATTATTTTTGGTAGTGATGATGACAGGTTAAGCCAGAAATTTGCAAAAGACATGCAGAATGAATTTGAAATGTCATTACTTGGATAACTATCCTTCTTTCTGGGACTTCAGATACATCAAAGAAACTAAGGAATTTTTATTTCTCAAACCAAGTATATCAGAGAAATTTTAAAGAGGTTCGGAATGGAAGATTGCAAACTAGTTATCACTCCCATGCAAACCAGTTGTAAGTTGAGCAAAGATGATGATTCAAAGTCTACAGATCAGAGGAAATATAGGTCAATGGTTGGAAACCTACTATATGTGACAACATCTAGACCAGATGTAATGCAGACAGTTGGACAAGTGGCATGATTTCAAGCAGCACCAAAGGAATCACATGTATTAGCAGTTAAGAGGATCTTCAAATATCTCAAAGGAACATAAGAGTTTCAATTATGGTATCCAAAAGGAAAAGATATATCACTTATTGCCTACACATATGCAGATTGGGCAGGTTGTATTGATGACCGACGAAGCACCAGTGGAGCAGCGTTCTACTTAGGTGAGTGTTTGGTATCATGGCTAAGCAAGAAACAATCATCGATATCTCTATCTACAGCCGAGGCAGAGTATATTGCAGCAACATGTTGTACATAGGTTCTTTGGATGAAACAAACTTTGATAGATATACAGGTTGAGTATGATGAGCCCATTCCAACATATTGTGATAATACAAGTGCCATCAATATCTCAAAAAATCCGGTGATGCACTCCAAGACGAAGCACATTCCAATCAAGTGTCACTTTCTATGGGAACAGGTTGCAGAAAAGAACATCAGAGTTGAGTATGTGGACACAAAAGAAAAAGTGGCAAACATATTTACAAAACCACTTCCATGGGAAGCCTTTGAATATCTTCGCCAAAGACTTGGAGTTATTTCTACTCCAAAAATGAATGCTTTTTGAATTCTTATATTATATGTCTTAGATGTAGACGAGGAAGCACCATAAGAGGACAGTCTGTCAGGGGGAGTAGCCCTGTATGGAAAGATACATTTTCCATTGATGAAAAAGGGGGAGAGATTTATCAGATGCAGAGGACAAAGGCATGGTTCTAGGGGGATCATGAGTGATATGATTTCAGTATTGCATCAGAGTGTTGCCATCAATGCCAAATGGGGAGATTGTTGATTAAGGTTGGTTGTCATTGATGTCAACCCTTGAAGAAAGCCTCGTAGGAAAAATGTTTGGGAAATGGACCCAATATTGTTTGATGTAAATATGACTCATTATTGTTTTTTCATGGTTGATAAGAAGTAAATATGGATGAACTCCAAAGTGGTCCCCTTATGGTGAAAGCCCTCACGGGAAGACGCTTTACTGAGTATAAGAACCCATGCTTAATTGTGGAATAATGAGATGAAGGAAAGTGAATTTGTCAGGGAAAATATCCTAGATGGATAGTTATTTTCATGTTATTTCCAGTGGTATGTGGAACGTCACATAATTCCTCACGGTTAGAGAGTTATGGCTATGAGAAGTTGGAGACCCCAGGTTTGGGTAATGGACCCAAGTTTGTTTGATGGGTAACGGTATGAGTTATGATATATTTTTAGATAATACTATTCTATATGGATAGTACATGTCATGCCATTTCTGGTGGTATTTAGAACATCACATAACTCCTCACAGTTTGAGAGTTACGGCCTTACGAAGTTGGAGGACCCTCATATGTCATCTAGAAGCCCCAAAAAGTCAAAGTAGTCAAAGTGGTTTAAGATATTTTAAAAGGTAAATAATAAAGTGAAGTGATGAGTGTATTATAATTCAAGTGAATACAAAATAAATTATTTCAATAATAAATCTAATGGAGAAATTAGAAGTGGACCCAACCCTAAAATAAGGAAAGTGGGCCAAGTGACCTAGAAGATGTTTTTAAGGAAGCTACTTGGAGAGCATAAATAAGAGACAAGGCTCTCTCATTTGAATCAAAATTGATCATATTGAATATATATATGTGTCTGAGGTATCCAAGGATATGTAAACTGGAATTCTGAGTGAAGGTGAAGAAAATAAGGCCGAAATGCAAGGAAGGATAAATTCTTTTGATGGTGCTTTCTAAAGTATGTTATTTATAGGTCATCTCACCATTTTCGCTATAAATTGCTTTCTATAATGATTTTGACCATGAAATTTCTATTCAAGTGAGAAAACATATCCAAGTATGTGTGGTAAAAAATTCATCTTGTGGGTCGTTGTATTTTGGGAGTTACATTCCGTGGAAAAGAGGGTTTGTGGGCAGTCCTGAAACTAGTCAAAATCAGGTGTTTCTAGTAAAAATGTTATAACTTCTTCATAAAAGATCCAAATTCCATGATACTAAATTTTTTGGTTAGGGTATAATATTTAGTATTCTTTATAATAGGGTCATATCAATTCATCAAATATTTTGTGCGGGGCACGCTCTACAAGGTCGCTCTCTAGAATAATCCAGAATTCAGCAAGGTATGCCATTTTTGCTATAACTCCTTTTCTGAGAGGTTCCAAGTAGTGAAACTTGGAGGAATTGCATAAAACACACGGAAGAAAATTGTGTATCAGTTTTAGATATTTATACATTACAGGTTCAAAGTTATGATTACTACAAGTAAGGGTTGTTGACTAATCCAAAACTAGGCATGTGAGACTAAAGAAAAGTTTGATGAAAATGATAGTCTCTTGTTTTTAAAGTTAAGGAAGGTTTGCAGGAATGTGATCATATAAACCAGGTCTATTACAGAGCTACAAATAAGATTTGGATGTTGAAATTGATGAGGGATTTTGGTTGTGGTACATGTTGAGTATATGGTTGAGATAGTAGTTGATGAGTTGGCGCACATACATGAGGTGTATAGTTGATGATGTTGGTACATATTGATGAGTCATAGTTGATGAGTAGTTGAAACATGATTGGTACATACTTGGTACATGGTTGGATGCACTTGTTTATGGTACATGTTGATTACAGGTTGGTGCATGGTTGATGCACTTGTTTATGGTACAGGTTGATTATAGGTTGAGGTACTAGTTGATGCATGGTTGATGCATGGTTCAGATTTATTGGTACAGGTTTACAATGGTATATCTCACAATGATAGTGTGACAGTGGTTCCATCACTTTACTTCTACTTCAGGGTGGTAGGACGGGGAAAGGACAAGTGGTTGTATCCACCTTCTGGTTGTAGCCAGAGAACATTGGGGGTTGCAGCCTCCTTCTGGTTGTAGCCAGAGAATTGGGGAGTTGGAGCTTCCCTCAGGTTGTAGCCTGAGAAACTAGGGGGTTGGAGCCTCCTTCCAGTTGTAGCTGGAAAACAAAGGAAGTTGGTGCTTCCAATGAATGTAATTCTTCAAGACATATAAGAAAAAACATTATGTGGTTTTCTCCCGATTTGGGTTTCCACGTAAAACACTGGTGTGCTGTGTATGTGTGTGATTGTTTATTTCTTACTGCTCATTATTGGATAATAATTCTACATTGATATAACATTTGAAGAAAAAGTATTATAATTATGCTATTACTGATTCACCCCCCCTCTCATTAATCCAACAACTGTTTCTCGGCCGCATTTGTAGTTGATTTATCTGGTGTAAATAGTGGTCCTTCTTCTCCCTCATTTGTCAGTGTCTCTTCTTGATCTTTGGCCTTGTCACCCGATACATTTGTCGATGGGATATCTTCTTTCTGAATCGACACCTCAGTCTTCTCCAAAATTTCCTGAGATTCTTATCTACTGGAGCTTATTGCTTCTGAGCTTCAGATATCCATTTGCTGTGCAACTGGAGACGTCAAAGTTCCTCCTTGTAACACTTTAGGGAGGCTACTTCTTCGGTGCCTCTATAAATCGTAAAACTCAATCATTTTATTGGGTGACAGAGCTCGAACTTGACTCAAGACCTTTGGATAGGATCTTGCTCCTCGAAAAATATCGTCTTGAGGAGAATCTTCGTGTTCATACCTTTTCAAGTTTCAGCTGGCCATGTGATTACTCATGACCTTCTGCAGGTCGTGCTTCTTGAATTCAATGTTGACCAGCTTTGTTTCTTCCAAGGCTGCGGCCTCCACTTTTGAGTGATTGAAATCCAATAGATAAAATGTACCAATCTGCAGGGGAAAAGAGGGCCATACCATTTTTTGTACTGCTTTGAGCTCCTTACTAATCCCACTGAGCACAGTTTGTCGTGCGACCTCTCGGCACACTAGTCAGTCTGGTAAAAATTGCGGTAGATCATATGGAGGAACTGAACAACGAAAAACCCTAATATAGGATAAGTGTTCCTTGATGTACCAGTCTTCTATTCTTCCCAGGTTAGTAACAATTTTGTCAGAGATTCTAGGAGGTGGGTAGCCATATATGGTGGTGTGCATATGCACCACTACCCAGTTGTAGATATCATAAAAGAAGTCTTTTTCCTTTTCTTCCCAAAGCTTCGAATGATGAATATGTATGGGTTCAAAACTATTTGAAGTCCAACTCCATTCCATTTGCGGAAAAGGCATTATGAAACAGACAACGTCCATAATATAAGCCGACATGAAAAATTAGGCCGGTTGTCCCTTGTATCTTAGTGACTAATATCTTGCAATCTCTTGAACCAAACTGTCCGAAAATATCTTTGCCCAGTCAAAAGAGTACCCTTCTGCTATTGTGTGTATAATAGGTACCCATGGTAAAAAGAAATGAGTTGTGTTTTCCTTCCCGTAGAGCCTACACATCATCATTTCTATGTACATTATGTGAGGTTCTAGTGCGGAAACTGGGTATATACCATGGGAGTTGACTCTGAACTTCTTGGGGCGAGAATACCAGTCTTTAATTAAATCGGGAAGGTTTTTTCCGTATTGGTCGCATTCCTTCTTGTTGAAGTCCACTAGGAAATTTGCATTGTAAACAAAATTGGATACCGGAGACAATTTGTACATCACATGTAGATGTTCTGGCCCAAAAGACCCAACTACGATCTTTTGTGAATTGAAAATAGTCCTGGTTGGGATATCTATGTGGTCCAACGCTCAACCGATCATATCATTGTAGGGTAAGAGATTAGGCCTTGTCGCTATCTTTTGTAGCTCTGACTGAGAAACACTTTTGTATTTGGTAGATAGGTCCTCCTTCTCGTTGTCGCTTGAATCATCCAGGCAATTTACCAATTCATATTGTAAGATGTTGAATACTTGCATCCAATATTTGACGGTGTCTATGCTTCTGGGCGAGGTGTCAGAGAGAACATTTGCATCCTGGCTTGAAATTTCACCGGTCGCTTTAGTTTCTTTTCGTGGAGGCATGGTATCAGATCTCAGAGTTCTGTTATCTGTCACGAAAATGCACAAGACTGATTATCTCGCTAAGCTAGCTCTGTGAAAACGCGAATGTAATTCAAAATAAAAAAAATCTTATTCGCCTTAATCACATCAATTCGCGTATATCTTTACTGACAATGCGTTTAATTCCCTTAATAAAAAGATTTGGGCGATAAAGCAGGATCTTATTTGAAATCATTTCCCTGGATCAACTATTAATTCTATTAATGATCGATGTTTCGTGATCGGGAAAAGCATAGATAAAATTTGAATTTACCCAAAATGCAAATCAACAAAAACTTAATCATGATATAAGATTGTTCGATGTGTTAATGAATCAAGTTTATTTTGTTAATTAATCATGCTTAACCTTAATCCATTTCGGGGTTTTAGACCTCAGGTTATCCTATATAAGTTCAAGCTATGTTCTCTGAATTGCAAAATCGCGATTGATTAATTAATATTAATCATGTTTAACCTTTTAAACAATCGCGATTAACTTCAAGGGTTTCTCGATTTCACATATCGAGACTTTGGTTGTCGTTCGAGGCAGGATCCCCGAAATGCAAAATTGCGATAAAGTTTAAATATCGTTAATCATATTTAATCGTTTAATTAACCCAGTTTAACTTAAGATAGTTTCGCGACTTCGTATATCGGGACTTTGGAGTTCTTACATGTTGGACTGTTAGTATCGCAAAACCCTGAAACTTGACATTTCGAAGGTAGCCTTCAGTGATTTGACCTTTTAATGAGTGGGCGGCTCCATAACTTTTAAGGAATTCAGATCGTTGGATTCAACGAAAGACTTCATCAACGGTGATATTCAAGTGTGCATTTGTCCTTATTTAAACAAGAATGAAGCTTATCTAAGTCTAAAGTTTAGAAAAATATATATGTTCCAACAGGTTCGACACTCCGTGAGAAATGAGTTCTTAAGTTTCCTGGAAGAAAATCTCCCGAAGTCCCAAACTTCGGAGCCAATCCTGGCCATGCATTATCGGGGACACATGTCTGCAGTTTAGCAAGTCCGAAAGTTCATAAGATATGTAGAGTTATGTGGAGAAGTCTTCCGAAGCACGAAGTCCCGAAGCTCTAGAGAACACCTGTTCGGTAGTTCAGAAATTCAGCATTTGGAAGATCTATTGTGTTATGTTGTGAAATCCTCTGAAGCCCAGAGTTACGAAGTCCCAAAGCACCGTAGTGATGTGGAATGATGACGTCACCTAGGGTGATGTGGACCCACTTTATGCATTCCATGTGTCATCTTGATTCATGATTTTGACAAGCCTTTTGTACCATTGGTGACTTGACACGTGTCACTCGTCGATGGGGCAGCGTGTCACCACCATATTTTTGACCTGTAGCACCCTTGATGCATAGTAATAAGGAAAAATTGGAGGTTTAGAAATTCGGTGTTCAGGATAAATAATGTGTGATGTTGTAGAAACTTCTGAAGTTTGAAGCACCGAAGACTTGAAGCTCCAAAGACGTACCGTTCAAAGAGTTTGCCAATTCGACGTTCGAGAGAAATAAGGTGAAATGTGGTAGGAACTTCTGAAGCTCGAAGCTCTGAAGTGCCATAGTTCCAAAAATATGGAGAGGAATCGTTTGGGGAGTTTTCCATTTTGGAATTCAGAAGGAATGTTGTGTTGTGTTGGTAGAACCTTTGAAGCCCAAAAATCCGAAGCATTGGATCACCGAAGCTCCGAAGAAGCACCTATTTTGTAGTTCACTGATTCAACATTCATAGGAAATGATGTATGTTGAAGGAGAAACCTATGAAGCTCGAATTTTTAGAGCCCTGAAGTCCCAAATCTCCGGAAAAACATCTTTTAGTTAAGTGCTTGGTCATAACCCGTGGTCACATGAGTTTTGGGCCAAAATAAAGGGGACTAATGCCCGAAAATGATTTTGAAGAAAGAAAAGGGCTTAGAGAAAGAGCCTGAAGATTTCTTAAATGTACAGACCTGCAATTGAGGGAAAGTACAAAAGCCTGTAATCCTAAAGAGAGGATTCAACATGAGTTTGAGAGCTAATTCAACTCCAGAAGTAGAACAAATGTACACGGATTACATCACAAAAAAGGCAATTTTTAAATATCCATAACTTCCTGCTCAAGGCTCAGATTGGAGCAAGAGAGCAGTCATTGGAAAGATCTTGGACATTAGAATATAACTGTTCACCCAAAAAAATGAGTTGAGAAGTAAATTTCTCAACAAATCAGAAGAAATAAGTCTGATGTATTGTTGAACCGAGATGGTTCATAATTTCATGAAATTGTTGAATCAATTATCCTAACAAGTTATGTTGGCTGCACATTTTGTAGAATTAACTAGAATTAGATCAGATCCGGATCAACACAGAGTGCAGAGGGATGGAAGATACACAAGGCTAGGAAGATGAGATCAGAGGGATGGATGTCCATATGGGCATTGAAGGAACAAACTCAAATGGACATGGAGAAGGAAATGAAGAAAGCATGAACTTGGCGGAGACAATTAAAAATTTGCAAAAGGATATGTAAAGTCATAAAGGTGATAATGAAAAGCTTATGAAATCCAAGGAACAACAAGAGGACTTCAACCTAAAGTTAATGCATAGCTTAGACATAATAGAAAAGAAGATAGATAAGGATAATGGCTCAAGCAAATTAGGAAGTCACATGTCTCATGATGAGAAAAGAAGAACAAGAAGTGTTAGCAGACATCTCCATCACTCCCCAATGCATTCCAATAGGAGAGAACCCAACAAATCAAGTTCATCCCCTATCAAGAAGCATAAGAAGAGGTCTAGGGTGGATGAGCTACGAGGGGAAATGAACAAAATCAAACCTCCTACCTTTGATGGTGAGCACAAGAAGGATGAAGATGTTAAGACATGACTGCTAGGCATGAGGAAGTATTTTCAATTACATAATTACTCCTCACACGCAGAAGGAATAATTTCCATCTATCAACTCAAGGGAAAGGCATCCATGTGGTGGGATCAACTTGTGCGTGTGCAACACATTAATGAGAAAAATGTTACTTGGAAGGAATTCGAGAAGTATTTTGAAAATAAATACTTGACTAAGAGAAATTATGACAAGAAAATGAAAGAGTTCTTTGAACTCAAGCTCGAGATTATGACCATAGATGAATATGGAAGAAGGTTTTTAGAACTACTGAAGTATGTTTCTTTCATCAAGAATGAGACAGTTAAGATTCAAAGGTATTTGAGTGGGCTGCCATCATTCATCAGTGAAAATATACAATATGATGATCCCAAAAATTTGGAGGAGACCATAAGGCGACCTAAATTCCTATATGATCAACATAAAGAAAGACCAACTTTCCAAAAATCTTGGGAAGACAAGAAGAAATATAAGATGGAACAGAGGAAGAAGGGGACTAAGCCACCATTCTTCATAAATAATCCTCAGGGACAACCAAATTCTAGAGAGCCCAGAACAATGGAGACATGGGGGAAAAGGACAAGGCAATCACCTATTCAATGTTAGGGTTGTAAAGGAGATCGTATGTATAGAGATTTTCCTCACAGAGGTGAAAAAGTGAGAACTGTTCACAATATACAACAAGCTGAAATAGTGGAGGACATGGGAATAAATGTACCAAGGATATATGCAGCCCTGGACAAAAACCGAATAAAGTTTCAGTCACATATTATTGAAGTAGAAGGTATGATCAACAACCAAACCATTTCTATTTTAATTGATTAAGGAGATAGTCATAGTTATATAGATCCTAAGATGGTGGGAAGATTTCATTTTCCAAGAAGCAAGAATGGAAAATCTTGGTTGGTGCAACTGGCTACCAGAGCCAAAAGAAAAGTTAATGAGTTGGTAAAGTCGTGTCCAATGGACATGAATGGAATGAACACCATGGAAGATTTGAATATCTTGCATTTAGGTTCCTATGAATGTTTAATTGGGATGGATTGGTTGGACCAACACCATGCTATCCTAGACTATCATAACAAGGCATTTACTTTCCTGGATGGGGAAGGGAACCTATGGACAGTACAGGGAATTTCCAGGGAAATAACTATCAGAGAAATCTCAGCATTGCAGCTGAAGAAAAGTTACAGAAAAGGGTGTTAATTATTTGCAGCTCATATGGAAGAAACACCTAAATGTAAGGTGTCAAATATTGAAGATTATGCAGTCATAAAAGAGTTTGAATATGTGTTTAAAGAAATACCAGGATTACCCCCTAAAAGAGATATTGATCTCTCTATCAATCTGATGCCTGGAGCAACTCCAACATCCAAGGCTCCCTACAGGATCAGTACACTAGAACCGAGGGAGTTACAAATGCAACTTGAAGAGCTCCTGAAGAAGGGGTATATACGCCCAAGTGTGTCACCTTGGGGTGCCCAAGTTTTATTTGTGAAGAAGAAGGATGGAACCTTGAGACTTTGCATGGACGTCAGGCAACTGAACAATGTAACTGTGAAGAATAAGTATCCTTTGCCAATGATCAATGACCTCTTTGATCAATTGAAGAATGTACAATATTCTCCAAAGTTGATCTTATGTTAGGGTATCATCAAGTAAGAATTGAGGAAGAAGACATCAACAAGACTGCTTTCAGAACAAGGTATGGCCATTATGAATTCACAGTGGTGCCATTTGGGTTATCAAATGCACCAACTGTTTTTATGTGTTTAATGAATAACATTTTCAGAGAATACTTGGATAAGTTTGTCATTGTATTTTTGGATGACATTCTTATATATTCCAAGTCAGAGGAAGAGCATGAACAACACTTGAGGTTGGCACTATAGGTATTAAGGGAGCATCACTTGTATGCCAAATTGAGCAAGTTCTCATTTGATCGGAAACAGATCCATTATCTAAGACATATCATCTCAGAAGAAGGGATAACAATGGATCCGAAAAATATTGAGGCCATTAGAGGATGGTCAACACCTAAGAATGTGATAGAGGTCAGATCATTCATGGGCCTTGCAGGCTGCTACATAATATTTATTGAAGGATTCTCAAAGATTGCACACCCAATCACTTCCTTGCAAAAGAAGGGAGTGAAGTTTCAATGGATAGTAGAATGTGAAAAGAGTTTCCCACACTTGAAGCATCTATTAACAAGTGCTCCAATACTAAGGATCACATATGCAAATGAAGACTTCATTTTATGCACCAATGCATGTAAAGAAGGATTGGGTGGAGTCCTCAGTCAAAACGGTTATGTGGTATGTTATGAATCAAGGAAGTTAAAGGATCATGAAATTCTCTATGCTACTCATGATTTGAAGTTGGAAGCCGTAGTGCATGCCTTGAAGATGTGGAAGCACTACCTCATTGGGAAAAGGTTTCAGTTGAGTACATATCATAATGGTTTGAAATATTTATTTAGACATCCAAATCCAAATTCCAAGCAAAGAAGGTGGTTAGAGTTTCTCAGTGAATATGACTTTGATATAAAGCATATCAAAGGGAAAGAGAACAAGGTGGTTGATGCACTTAATAGGAGAGTGCATGAGTTGTATGCTACAAACATCAACATGTACCGAACAGATTTAAAGGACATAATCTTGGAGGTATTTTGCAACAAAAAGTTGAAGACTACAAGTTGGGAAATGATAAAATTATCATGTAAAGAGGCATAAGTTATGTGCCAAATTCCTAGGAATTGAAAAGTCTAATACTGAAAGAAATGCATAATGTACCTTATGCTAGGCACCCAGGGTATCCGAAAACTATTGCAGCTATCAAGAGTCAATATTATTGGCCATGCATGAAGAAGGAAGTTGTTGAGTTTATTTCCAAATGTTTGGAGCGTCAAAAGGTCAAGGATGAGCATAGACACCCAACTGGTTTTCTACAGCTACTACCCATTCTTGAGTGGAAATGGGAAGTTCTAACAATGGATTTCATCACCAAAATTCCCAGAACAAACAAGCATCATGATTCTATCATGGTATTGGTGGATAAGCTTACCAAAGATTCCCATTTTATTCCAGTAAAGCTCACTCACAAGGTGACCAACGTTGTTGATATTTATATGAGAGAGATTGCTCGATTGCATGGTATACCCAGGACAATTGTGTCTGACAGAGATCCAAAATTCAATTCCAACTTTTGGAAAATATTATTTAAAGGATTTGGAACAAAGTTGAATTTCAACACAACCTATCATCCATAATCTGATGGAAAAATAGAGAGGGTGAATCAAGTGATTGAGGATATGTTGAGGATGTATGTGATGGACAAACCATAAAAATGGGAAGACTACCTACACTTGGTAGAGTTTTCTTACAACAATAGGTACCAAGCATCTCTAAAGATGAGCCCATTTGAGACACTTTATGGTAGAAGGTGCAACACACCAGTAAGTTGGGACAACCCAACAAACAAAGCAGTGGTTGGGCTAGAATTGCTCATGGAAATGGAAGAGCAGATGTTAAAAATAAAATAGATTTTAAAGGATGCTCAAGACAGGAAGAAAAGCTATGTTGATAAGGGCAGAACTCACAGGGAATTTAAAGTGGGTGACCATGTATTATTGAAAGTGAAGGCCAACAAAAGTTCCTTGAAGTTGGGGAATTGTTCAAAGTTGGCAGCTCGTTATTGTGGGCCATTTGAAATCCTAGAGATGATTGGGCCTGTTTCATATATGCTTACATTTCCTACATCAACGTCTATTCATAATGTATTCCATGTATCATTTCTCAAAAAGTATGTACCTGATGCTAATCATGTTATTTATTGAAATGTGATTCAGGTGGACCAAGAAGGTGCTTTTCAAGTGCATCCGGTGTGCATACTGGACTGGAAGATCAAGCAACTTCGGAATCAAGACATAGAGCTAGTAAAGGTCCAATGGGAATAGTACGGTCCCGAGGATGCAACTTAGGAGCACGAGGATGCTATGCGACCAGAATACCTGCATCTTTTTGAAGCCTTTTGAAATTTTGATGGTAAATATATTGCACTGAGGACAATGCATAAATAAGGGAAGGGGGATGTAACACCCCCAAAACCGAGCCCTAATTGTAAATGTGCATATGATTTATAGGCTGGTGAGCCATATTATTATAGGCCATAGGGCTTATGTGTTTATTAGACTGGAGATCCTAGATGCTAAAGTCCAGCTAGCCAATTTTTGTATATGTAATCACTCATATCATTAATAAATTACATCACTGTGTGTAGGCCAACCACGAAAAAAGAGTATGGGGGGACTAAACTCCACTAGGAAGGAAAGGGGGTGGGGGGGGGTAAGATCCTAGAAAAGGGGCTAAGATAGAGGGCGTATCTCTAAGGGAATATTATATTATGATTCCTAAAGTCTAAGACAAGGACAAATCTCATATTATTCTAAGTTCTTATGTGAAGAGGAACGAGCTCCTGGAGGGCCATGTGTCAATAAGGGTGTATGCAGTTATATGTGGGGAAAATTAGTTCGTTGGGGACCATTATCCCTAGTCACCCTCATATTTTTTAGGATTCACCAGTCTGTCACTGTTTTCACTCCAAGGTCTCCATCATTCGACCTCTGCAACCCAAAAGTTATACGTAGTACCTCCCTGTCACGGGTAGCATACCTATATTGTACTCGAGCCAATATTGTACCATACCTGAGCTAGTATTGTTGCTTAACTATTTTATGTTGTTGCCTTCAACTGATCCTGTACCTGGTTAACTAGAGAACTGGATTGAAGAAGCAGGTTGTCAGGCCCGTGGGATTAAAGAGGCAGGTTGTCAGGCCTGTGAGCAACTCTCTCTAGCTGAGAGAATTGTTGGAAATTGATTTCCTGAGGGAGTGAAACAAAAAATACTGTGCTCTAAGACTTCCTATCCAGCCTGTTGCTAAAGACCTGGAAGGGAGGTGGGGAAACCAAAGGACTGTTGAGCAAAGAAGGAGCACACTTCTTGGGGTGGGACATGCATGTGGGGAATGATAGACTGTAGGATTATAGTTTGAGTAGGAACCTAGGAAAAAATCCTTCCTGTTGTCTGTGTATCTTCAGCCTGGTTAGAAACCCCTTTACCCAGGTGGAGTTTAGTCCCATCTCGAGGGTGACCCAATGCTGAGATTTCTAAGCAGCGTGGTATAAGACTGGGAGGATCGTGGAAGGTCGCACAAATTTGGTGGCCATATACTAAAAGATAAGTATCAATTTTGTGTGAATTACATGTTGTGTATTTATGCACTCTTTTATGGTTATGGGTTTTCCCTGTGTATGCTACATGTATACTTTTACTGTTGTTTCCACATGATTTTGTGTCATTTCAGAATATATCTGTCTGTTTAAATTTATATAAATATATACACTGGGAATGATATTTTTATGTGGCATAGCCCAACAATATAAGGTTGGGGATGCTACAGAGTGATCAGGGAGTACTGCGTCAGGTGGAGAGATTGGCCGATAGTGGATGTCACATGGGAAAGCGAACATATTTTGCAGCATCCTGATTTGCGGTTGCTTGAGGAAAAACAATATCGGGAAGGGAGGACTGTCATGTCCCCTCCCTTTTGACTCCATTGGAAGGAGGACATAATGGTCTAATGGGGCTCTCCGTAGGCCATATTCCCACATGAAGGGGAGTCGTGAGGGTTAAGTTGTCACCAAGGAGGCAACGAATTGAGTTTTAAAGGTGACAATTGGGAAAAAAGATCATAAAAGGGGTGGATTTAAATAAAAAGGGAAGACTTTCCTTCACCCACAAATTACAAGAGAGGCAAATTTCATTGAAGACCAAATCACCCACGAATTAAGGTGAATCGAACCAAGGGTTTATATAAATATAAGGGAGATTCAAAAGGGAAAGAC
This sequence comes from Picea engelmannii, assembly GCA_009831015.1. Lineage (NCBI taxonomy): Eukaryota > Viridiplantae > Streptophyta > Pinopsida > Pinales > Pinaceae > Picea > Picea engelmannii. Next base: position 29,555 of record ML813061.1, read on the forward strand.
ATGATTTGGTTGGAAAATTATTTTGTTTTAGACTTGGAGGCATTGCCTCATGCTCCTTAAAGGGTTGTTTAACCCTTCTCTAGTCGAGGTTTAGTGGGCTAGCTTCACCCTAGCTCAGCACTATCATAATCAAAGTTGTCAGCCTGTTCTTTGGAGGTATAGCAACTGGAAAGGGTGCTGTAAGGGAGACCAAATTCTGTTAAAGGTGTCAAGAAGATTCTTGGAAGGGTCTTTGTTCTGTCTTGCAAAAACCAAGGGTCATTTCAAGGGTTGGAGGTACCGCATGAGGTTAGGAGATCTAAGAGGAGCAACCGAGCCCCAATCCTACTAAAGCAAGGGGCTACACAGAGGTTTGGGTCACATTCTATAGGTCGAGGGTTTGCAAAGTTGGCAGAGGTAGTGACCCAGGACTATAGAAGGTGGTCTAAACCTAACCAACAACTGGGAATGCAGATGTGGCATCAGAATAGTAGTTCCGAGTTACTATTTTGAGCCAGGTTCAGTGTTTAGTTTAATAACTTCTAGTAACTCTCAGAATCTTACGTTAATAAGGAAAACAATTTGAGTAACTATTGAGCAGTCTACTATGTGTATTATTATCATAATTATTAATCAAGACAACAATGTCTTAAAGAGGGTTTCTGTTGGGTGATAGTGCAGACTTGACATTATTTGATACTAATTCTTGTTGGTCTTGGATATTGTGATACTACTGTTTTGGGACAACTATTAATGTTGGTTTAGTTACTATTGTTGATTCTAATCTATAATTGTTGCTACTGTGCTGGATAATATACACAAGTTCATTACCATTTGAATATTTTTATTTGGTGCTATTTGGATACTCTTATTTGTTGAATTAAAGACCACACGAGAAATTGAATATTACTTGATAATATTGTTGTGTTATAACTGGAAGTGGACATGACATATTTCTGGCTGGTTAAGATGCTTATGATAAGACTACCATGTAAAATTCCTAGTTTTCCAGCTGACTTAAGACCCTAGAAACCCTAGGGATATTAAAATCATGTCCTACCATTCATGCATGACTTCCACCTCTTGAGTTGAGTCAAGCCTTGGCTCACATCACACAACTCTTCACTTCTTATTCGAACAACTGACACCTTGGTTTCCTGCTGCACCAAGACACCTACATGCCATTGCCCCAACTTTTCCTTCATAAGTCTGCAGACACACCAACTCACCTAACTACTTCACAACTCTTTGCACAACCTGTTGTCACATTTGGAGTCATTTCCCTTGTCCAGTAGAGTTCCCAACATGCCAATGAGTCGAGACAACAACCCCAAATTCATTCAAACTTAAGTCTACGATCATAACCATGACAAGTCTTGTGATCATTGGCCTTGCCCAAGTGCTTGGTTCACCCCACTAACTTTGAGCCTTGTTTTCTCAAGGTGTGCGCATAGGCCTGGCACTTACTTATGTCGCAAATCATAAACCAATCAAGTATGCACCCAGACTTTCTTTACAATGGATAAATTTTTCTTACTGAACCATTCACCAAGTCTGGACCCAAAATATATTCAAACCCGTGCTCTATCCATTGTCATCGTTGTAGTAGTAGAGCGTGATTCAAGCTTTGATACCATTTATCACCAAGATAATGGTGAATATCTAGCTAATCTGGTCACCAAAATCATCTCTGATACCATTTGTTGTGCACCCACAGTCTGCCTAGGGATCCAACTCGATTTAGCGCACCCACATCGCCTGATACGCGAGGTTGTGTGACACCGCAACATTTCGTTTCGATAGCTTGACTAAACATAAATTACTTCATCCGGACTACACCTCACTCAAGACACACCCATACTTTTTCTTGAGACAATCATGCCATCTACACTTGCGTTCTTTACTTAAACAATTACAAAGTTCTTATACTTAGTCAATTACGCAACCAAGAACATGCAACCATTCAACACAAGAAGAGACAAGTATGTTTTGGCAGCACAAACTGTGCCTAACACCCATATAAGTATTCTACTATACAAATTTTGTTACAATGATTACAAAGAGGAGCTCACAACTCAATACATAGATATACACAAATTCATCTAAGTCACATCCCAAATTTCCTACTTGCTCATACACCCAAGTCTCCATGTCATAACCTGAGACTAACTGTCACATCCTTCTCTGTGTCATGCACACTGCCCTACCTAACCTTCACACCTCTCCATCATGCGTCTTTCCCAAGACACTCCAATAAGAGACTAAGACAAGCCTTTGCACTTCACCTTCATCTTCGTCACACTTCATCTCACCTTTTGGAAGCACAAACCATGCCTAACACCCATATAAGTAGTCTACTATACAAATGTTGTTACAATGATTATAAAGCGGAGCTCACAACTCAATACATATATATACAAGAATTCATCTAAGTCACATCCCGACTTTCCTACTTGCTCATACACCCAAGTCTCCCTGTCGTAACTTGAGCCTGACTGTCACATCCTTCTCTATGTCGCGCATACTGCCCTACCTAACCTTCACACCTCTCTGTCATGTGCCTTTCCCAAGACACTCCAATAAGAGACTAAGACAAGCCTTTTCACTTCACCTTCATCTTCGTCACACTTCATCTCACCTCTTCCCGAGCCACAGACCCGGGTCTCCAAATCAAGTTGCGATGATGTAATGTGTTGTCTGTAGATCATGTGCCTTGTGTTATTTATATGGACTCCAAACTTCACATTCGCGAAGAGTTTCATCATTTGGGTCTGTGGCACCCCTTCGTGGACCAACATACCCAAACGAACCGACGCGCCCCTTCACGAACTAGTGAGCCCATCAAACCATTGATTTTTGTAACTTCGAGAAGGTATTCTTGCGTGCTCTAAGTGTTGAGCATGTGGGAATCGCCGTGGGCACCACATCATACTTTTGGTTCAGTGAAAACTCCCTTGTATTTTGAGCTGGGGGCTTGGGGACTTGGTGATGGGATTTTTGGGTTTGTGTTGGGGCTTCACACCCACAAGAAAGTCTAAGTTGATGTCAACTTGTGGAGGGGCTTCTATGTTGACCCATAAGACTTGTATATAAAGGAGAGAGGTCATTGTGACATTTCAAATTGTTTAGAGTGTGTGGAGACATGGTGGAGTTGGCATAAGTGAATCTTCACTTGTGCCAAGGAGCTTGGTAATTTCATCAAGGAAAATGTCTATAACTCTGGAAAATATGGCCCAGGGAAGAAATTGTATGAGTGGAGTGAATTGTACGAAAGTGTCCGTATAGGTCTTCTTGTATGTATGCGGGTTGTAGTGGGCATAGTCACGTATGTATGCAGGTTGCAGTAAGGTGAATCACATATGTGTGGGTGGCAGTGGGCATAATCATGTATGTATTCGGGTTACAGTAAGGTGAATCACGAAAAACCGTACAAAGGTTTCTAGGCAGGAGCAGGTTTGTATAGGCTGACATTAGTGGTAGTGCAGGTGATGTCAGCAAATCATACAGGTGGTCTGTAGCAGATTTGTGGGTAGAGGAAGTTTCCAGGGAATTGTTGAGGTTTGATGTTCTAATTTTTCTGGTTATTAGAGGACAAGGTAGTCCTCAAATTTTGGTTGATTTTTATTGGCTGGAAGGGCTGGTTTCTCCCTCAGAATTTATGAAATTGATAAAGTTATAGAACATAAATTTGTGTCTCATGTGTATTGATGGTCCATCTCTAATCTTGTTGTTTCCACTACATATATTTTTAGTGTAAAATTATTCAGTGATAACAACTAGGGTTTTACTGTTAGTCCACTTTGAAGTAATTTTTCAGATCTGAAAATTAGTCACATAGAGTTGCATGTAAAAATTGAAGCTACAAAGATCATAGATGAATCATCAATTACAAAAAATTATAATTGATCAGATACCAATGCATCCAAACGAACTGACACACCCCTTCACGGACTGGTGTGCCCATCCAACCTGTGTGCTCATGAACCATTGCATCCTTTTGGATCGACACACCCCAACCTCTTTGACACACCCATGCCTTGTGCATTTCCTTAAACCGACTGACGTGACTCTTCATGGGTGTACTGATGGGGTAATCCAACCTCTCCAACACACCCATGATACCAAAGGTAGGTGGGTCCACTCCTTGGGCGCGTGCTCAAGTCACCTCATCCTTGCCCAAATGCAACCCCAATTCCTCATCCTTTGTCACAAGGAAAGTAAGGTGCGTGCCCCCTTGGGTTCGCACGTCACCATCGTGCACCTAAGCTGATCCTACCCATGCCTATAAAAATTTGTTCGCACAACCAATTGCATGTACATTGTGTTTTCTTGACCATCTTGCCACCGAGTCTTCCCAAGGAGTGTCTACGCTCAGTGGGTATCGCGGAAGGCCTTACAATATTGAACATCAATATGATTTGTTTTTTAATGATAAACAAGGTTGTTTGCCAATAATATTTCACTTTGACCGTCACAATATTTCCTTACAGCTTGTTGTACCAGTCCAATATCTGAACACAATATTTGTAACCATAATTCTTCTCTGCTTGCATGAGTGGCTATTATGTATTCAACTTATGTAGTTGGGAGTGCTACTACATCCTGTCTTTTTCTCATCCAACTAATTTCTCCTCCAAATAGGTTAAACACATACCCACTTGTAGATATTCTACGATCCATATCTCCAACCCAACTTACATCAATAAATCCATGTATGTCCAACACTTTGTCCAATATTGGTCTTCCTTGGTAACACAATCCATAACTAGTAGTGCCACACAAATCCCTAAAGACCCTCTTAATTGTTGTCCAATGCTCCTTCCCTGGTTTTGATATATACCTTCTCAAAACTCCCACTGCATGTGCAATGTCCAGTCCAGTAAAAACCATTGCATACATCAAACTATCAACCACACTAACATACGAAACACATGACATGTCCTCTTCATCTTCTTGTGTCATGGGGCACTGATATGCAGATAACTTTACACCTACAGGAATAGGAACTCTGACTGGTCTATATTTCTGTGTATTAAACCTCTGCAATATTGTCTCGACATATTTCCTTTGATTTAACCAGAGTTTCATGTTTTCCCGATCTCTTTTAATTTACATGCCCAAAATGGAATTTGCAGCACCATGATCCTTCATGTCAAATTTAGAGGACAACTGAATCTTCACATCCTGGATAATTTCCTTGTTGTTTCCTATCAACAATGTATATTCACATACAAGAACAAATAAATAAGATGATCACTGACTAATTTGAAATACACAAGTGATCGACTTTGTTCCTTGTGAATCCAAGTCCAACATATAAGTATCAAATTTTTGATACCACATCCTTGATGATTTCTTTAACCCATATAGAGACTTTTTCAGCCTGCATACCAGGCTCACCAAGGAAAATTTTAGGGGCTAAATTTCACCCATGGGATAGTTTTCCACGCTTTTTCCCAAAAAATGATTCACCAATTTCCATTTTTTTCTAAAAAAAATTCTCCCAAATTCTATAGAATAAAATTATTTTAGCTTAAAAATAACCCAAATTTTACATAAACTATATAAAATCCTTAGAAATTTGAATATTTTTCAAAAATGTTGCCAAACATTTTATAGTTTTCATATTAAGGACTAGTAAGATTCACCAAGGTTTCTACATTTTGAAATAAATTTCCATCCTTAAAATCATCCCTTTACCAACTCTTTCTTTCCCTTCACTACAAAGAGCCTTATTGCTGCTTCATGTAGATTTTTTCTTCCAGATCCCCATGTAAGAATGTTGTCTTCACATCCATCTGTTCTAATTCAAATTCAAAAGCAACAACATCAGATAAAATAAATCTAATAGAATTTAACTTGGAAACATGAGGAAAAATTTCACCAAAGTCAATTCCCTCTACCTAGAAATAACATTTTTCTACTAACCGAACTTTGTATTTACCCACTTTGCCTTCTACATTCAACTTCTTCTTAAACAACCATTTGTTTCCAATGGGTTTTCTTCGAGTCAACAACTCCACTAGATCCTAATCCTCATTCTTTTCCAAGTCTTCCATTACTTCCACCATGGCCTTTTTCCAGAGTTTGTCATTCTCTAAATCCACTGCCTCCCTAATAATTCTATGACCATCATCAATAATAAAAAAAACAATTTTTGAACGAAAATCGGGTGGAGTATACATTTCTGATTTCCTTCTTTCCTGAATCGATCTCCTCAATAATGGAGTATGAGGCTCTTCTTATTCTTCTTTTTCCTGTTATTCTCTAAATTCTAATTCATTTTCCTTCAATTCAAACTCTATTTTCTTTGGTTCTTCCTCCCTTGGCAGGACTTCCCATTTGACAACATCTTTGATTTCTCTAAATAACACATCTTGACTACACACTGCCTTCTTAGTTTCTAGGTTCCAAGAATTATAACCTTTCAAACCATCTTTATAACCAATACAAATACACTTTTTAGTATTTTAATCTAGCTTACTTCTATTTTCCTTTAGAACTTGTACATAGGAATCAAAACCAAATACCTTGACAAGTGTAAGAGAGGGTTTCTTGCCAATCCATACCTCATGTGGAGTCTTGTCATCTAACACTAATGAAGGTGATCGATTAACCATGTAACATGTAGTACCCATTACGTATGCCCAAAATTCACGTCCTAACCCAACACCATTGACCATGCTCCTTGATTTTTCCATTAGCGTCTTGTTCATCCTTTCTACAACTCTATTATGCTAATGTGTGTATGGAGTAGTCTTTTGTCTTGATATACCACACTTCTTACATAATTCTTCAAAATTATTTTTGTAGATCTCTCCACCATTATCCATCCTCAACACCTTAATTCTCTTCTCTGTCTGATTCTCCAAAAGAGACTTAAACTCTTTAAATTTGTCAAAGACTTCAGATTTGTTCTCGAGGAAATAAATCCATGTATTCTTCAAGAAGTCTTCTATAAATTAGACATAGTACACAGATTTATCCAGTGATGGAATTGACACAGGTACAAACACATCACTATGCACTAACTATAATATTTCCTCTGCCCTCGTAGCACCAAAGAAGAATCTTACATGATTATGTTTCTCATACAAGAAATGTTCAAAGAAATCAAAATCTAGAGAGTAATTTGACATAACTTCAACCATGCATTTACCAATTTTCCGGGAGATTTAGATCTTCCCTTAAATTAAGATCTCCCACTTGAGGACTTATTTTTATTTCTTTTCTTGGAGCGTCCTCTTACAAATAAGGCATCTGGGCTCTGGATTTCCATATTTTTCCGCCTCATCTCCTCCGACAACAAGGATGAGACCACATCATAGAAAATTAAAGTAGTTGCATTAATACCTATGGCAACAACCAGAACATCCCATGAGTATTGTAAAGAGAACAATAAACTGATACATTTATCTTCATTAGAAATCTTAATATCAAGAGACAAGAACTAACTTACCATAGTAATGAAGGAGTTCATATGCTCCATCACCGAGTCTTCATATTTCATCCTCAAGTTGTACAACTTCTTATGTAGGAAAAAATTGTTTATCAGGGACTTAGACTGATACAAAGCCCCTAACTTATTCTGTAATGCCCTGTTTGTAGCTTCCCTTGACACATTCAGTAATACTGAATTTGAGAAACACAACTGGATTGTGCTCTTTTCCTTCCGATCCAACTTTTTCCAGTGTTTTGTTGACATTCCTATAGGTGCAGTACCTAAATCTACAACGACCCATTGATCTTTGTCTACTGACATATTTTCCATCTCGAGCTTCCACAACTCAAAACCTTTTCCATTAATTTTTCGATATCCATCTTTTAACTGCTCACCATTTCTTTTCACCACAAGAATCAATACCACAGATCTCCCACTATAACAAGGTTTATTATAGACCCAAGCCAAACCCTTATCCACAAAGGTGTCCCCCTGAAGCCAATAAATACTCAGATACCAAATGTAAGTTTTAAACCTTTTACAGTAATGCAATGCACACATAGGTTCTTAGAAAAATAGAAATAACACAATTGCAATCACACATATACACAAAGATATACCCCAGAAACCCAAACTGGGAAAACAAACAACTTGTTTAGAGTTGCACCTCTAATTCTTATTCATCATCTTCCTACTTCATTGTTTACAATACAATATATATAGGATCCCGTGGCATAAAAAACCCCTAATCGATTGACCCAGATCATACTACAACTTTAATTTCTTAACCATAATTAGAAAACCACGAGATAAGCCACAAATCTGCCCATGCACCACAATACCGCAAAAAGTGAAAACCGTGTGCTAAAAACTGCTAAAAATGGACCCTTGCAACCCATGGAAAGGGGGGGATGCTGCCCCCCAGTGACCCCTTCGTTTCACTCGGTGCAACAAAGCGTATGTGGTTGGTCATGCAAATAATATATCACATACCTAACATTTGAATACCTATTTAATGTTCTCTTGGTTTGCATAAGGAACCTGAAGCATGGTTTGTGTTTTCCTTCTCAGGCCTACCATTTGTAATATTTCCTTGCCCTATTGATCCTTGTTAAACTAATTCATGTTGTATTTATATTTAAATGGGCTTGTTTGATATTATAATCCAAAGTATGAAGTGGATTAAGTTTAGATTGTTGTATGGAACAAGTTTGAAAAGGTTCAAGTTGGGTGACCACCATGCCTAAGACTTGAAGGTACTTAACTCTGGTTACCAATATAGTGATAATGTTGGTGTTATGGAGTGAGGTATTGATCCAGGTGGATATCGGTGTCCACCCACCTTTTTCAACTGGCTCAAAACAATTTTCTAGCAATTTTGGCAATTTACTATTTTTAGCAGTTTTCACTTCCGGAGTCGTTTTGAGGCCCTAAACGATGTTTTTTTGGGAAAACAGGTTTTCAATATACAATTTCCTTCCATATTTCACCTAAAATGAATCTCCTCGACGATACCTTTCTAATGGGCTATCATACACCTAAAATAGAGATCATATGAAAAAGTTACAACCCCTGAAAATTGATGTACTAACTTACCCAAATGGGCCCCACATGACTTTTGGCGCTTCATCTCCTAGGGTTAGGTTTTTGGATGTCTATGGTTTTTGGAATTCCTGCTTATGGTAAAAATTCCTTTAGAGTCTCATTTTAATCATCTTCTTGCGAATGAGCGCAACCGTCACATCTCTTCTCAGAGATAAGCCGCCACCATTCCAACAAGTTTGTTTCCGCTGCATTTTACAGTTTTAGCTTATTTCATTATTGAATAGAAAACCAGTTTTACTGTATCTATGTTATTCTATGTTAATAACCTGTTAATAATCTGTATTCATTTCATTTTTCTCATAAAATATGGATCAGTGGTATCAGAGCGGTCTGCTCCTTGTCATCTTAATGTATGTCCCCAACAAGGTCGGAGTACAAAGAGTTGGGTCTTGAGATTGTTTCTCTCGAGGAAAAAAGATCTCGCATGCCCAAGCGACCTCTCATGGCAGGAGAAAATAAATATGACGGGACAAGAGATCCTTTCAAACTATTGATTGAGGAAGCCCTCATGCAACATAGGAACGCGATGATGGATAGTTTCACGCAAATCCTTCGACGACTACCAACAGGCGACACATCTTCTTTGAGTGGAGGCACCACCCCCTTCAAGGTAAAAATAAACTTCGAAATTTCTATATTTGAAGGTTAGATAGATGCAGATGTTGTAGACAAGTGGTTGAATCTGCTAGAAGGGTATTTTTATGTCCATAACTTTTCGAATAGAGAAAAGATTACTTTTGCGCTCCTCAAAGTCGTTCCCCATGTCAAAGATTGGTGGGAAACTTTCTGTGAGCAAAAGGAAATAGAGGAAACCTCATTATTTACAGTCACAACCACCTGGGAATCCTTCAGGGATGTTATTAAGGAAAAATACTACCCTGTCGAAAGTTATGATGACTTGTATACTAATTGGACCACACTACGACAAGAAAGAGACCAAGCAGTGCCGGATTTCACAAATATCTTCAATACCTTGTGCACCAAGCTGGGTATCAAAGGTTCAGAGCGACATATGGTGCTCAAGTATCATGGTGCTCTACATAGATACATCCAAACCGAAATGGAATTTCTGGACATCTCATCCTTGGGCATGACCTATTGATATGCCGTCAAAATCAAGCAGAAGCTCAAACAAAAGACACGACAATTTGGGCTTGAGAACCCATCACAACAAAAGCTAGGAAAGGGTAGCCCAACCTACATAACAAAGGATAGAGAAAATATGGACAATATCAGGACAACCAGTCCAAGCCGCAAGCAAAGAAGGACACCAGAAAGACAAAGAAAGATATCGAAAAGTGGGTCGACTTCCATAAGAGCCCTTGGCATAACACTGTTGATTGTCACTCAAAACAGTCGCTGGTGGCCGAAGCAAAAGCCTCTTAATCATATGCGGATTTTGACTATGGGCCAGAACCATAAAGGGGAAGATGGATCATTGACGCGAAACCTAGTGCCACCATTGCTACCACCAAGCTCCATCCTGGTGAACCAGACGAGCCAGAAGAAGGAGAGCACCTCTTCCAGTCACAGATGTGGGTAAAAGGCACCTCGCTGCACTTCATCGTTGATAGTGATAGCCAAAAGAACCTCATATCAGTAGAAGTCATCAAGCGGCTGGACCTTCTGACAATGCCGCACCCACAACCCTACACCATTGGATGGCTCCGCCAAGGAAGCGATCTCCGCGCCAGCCAACAGTGTCGACTATCATACGACATCAATCCCTTCAAAGATGAGGTATTGTGTGATGTTGCTCCTCTTAAAGTTTGTGATGTTCTTTTGGGCCAACCTTATTTATGGAAACATCATGCTGTATATGATTTTAGGCCTCGTAGTGTTATTATTACTTTGAACAGGAAATTGTACAGGATACCCGAGGTAGTCCCACCTAGTGATATTTCCTTGATCTCTGCTAAGCAATGAAGGAAGGTCATCTCTCAGAGGGGGAAGTTTGTATTCTTCTAGATTCGCTCTCAGAATAAGCCAAATATCACAACCACATCCAGGGTATTTGTGGTCGACCTCTCCACACAGCAGAAGCAAGTAGATAAGGCCATGGAAGAATACTCGGATATCTTCTCCTCACCTACTGGGGTACCTCTGCACTGCTAGGTCAAGCACCCCATCAATCTGACCCCTGACACACCGCTACCCAATGGGCCAATCTATCAGTGCTCTTTGTTAGAGAATGAGGAGATCAAACGACAAATCCAAGAACTTCTCCACAAGGGGCACATCCGTCCCAACTCATCACCTTGCGGGAGCCCAATTGTGCTAGTACAGAAGAAAGATGGAACCTGACGACTCTGCATTGATTACCGAGCTCTGAATAAAATCACAGTCAGAAGATGGTACCCAATTCCCCAAATTGACGACCTCCTTGATAAAATCATGGGGGCCAAATACTTCAGTAAGATTGATCTAAAGTCTGGCTACCACCAGGTCTCGATAGAACAAACAGATGTATGGAAGATTGCCTTTAATTCAAAGGAATTCATTTTTGAATGGTTGGTCATGCCCTTTGGTTTGACAAATGATCCAGCCACTTTCATGAGGATGATGGTCGATATTCTGCGACCATTCACCAATACTTTTGTAGTGGTGTATCTAGATGACATTCTCATTTACAACAAGACTTGGTCCAAACACTTGCAACATATTCAGTAGGTTATGCACACCCTGTGACAACACAAGCTATACACCAACCTGGAAAAATGCTCCTTTGGCATGGACATGGTCCATTACCTAGGCTACATTGTTGATCAACATAGCGTACATGTGGATCCGGACAAGATCCAAGTCATCCATGACTGGCCAACCCCAACCACACTCACTGACCTTCGGAGCTTCTTAGGCCTTGCCAATTTCTACCGCAGGTTCATGTTGGGATTCTATGATATTGCATGGGCCCTCAGCCAAATAACCAGGGGTGGTGGTAAGGTGAAATTTGCATGGGGACGGTCCCAACAACAAGTGTTCGATGATTTGAAGCAGCGCTTGTGCTCATCCCTAGTACTTTCACTACCATACCTAGAACATCCCTTTTAGATCGAGATAGATACTTCAGTCTATGCTGTGGGCGTCGTTCTCACTCACCACAACCACCCTGTGGCCTATCATAGTGAGACACTATCTGATGTTGTCTGTAAGTACCCTACTTATGAAAAAGAAATGTACTCCATTGTTCAAACCTGCTGCCAGTGGAGACATTACATTCTTGGGAAGGAGACAATCATCCACACTGATCATAACCCACTACAGTTCATGCAGTCACAAGGAAAATTGCAGAATGACCGCCATCGGAAGTGGTCCACATACTTGTAGAAATTCCACACCAACATCCAGTATAAAACAGGAAGCACCAATCGCGTCGTTGATTGCCTCAGTAGACCTCCAGTCTCGACACTCACCACGGTGCTAGACTCTTGCGACCATGAGACCTTTGGATGGCCCCAACTCTATGAGACATACCCAAACTTCACCACCGCCTACCAAATGTTGGGTGGAAATGTAGTTTTCGATAATTTCCATCTTCAAGATGGGTTGTTGTGTCATCTGGGGCATATATATGTTCCATGAAGCGAGTGAGAGAAGATGATATGGGAATCCCACTACTGTCATGTGGCAAGACAATTCGGTGTAAAAAATACAGTGGATATGCTACAGAAACATTTCTACTAGCCAAAACTTCGACAGGAGGTCAGTAAGTATATCAGGTCCTGCACTGCCTGCACTATTGCCAAAATGAACACTAAGAAATAGGGCCTGTACACCCCTCTTCCTACTCCTGATAGGCCATGGGAATCCATCTCAATGGACTACATGTCGGGCCTCCCGTCCACCAAGTGGGGAAATGACTGTGTTTTTGCGGTTGTTGATCGTTTTTCTAACATGGTGATTCTAGTTTCCTGCAAGAAGAGCATCACAGCAGAGGCCACTGCCAAACTCTTCTTTGAACAAGTTTGGGTATATTTTGGACTCCCACAAACCATTGTCTCAGATTGGGACAATTGATTTCTCAACACATTCTGGTAGAGCCTCTGGTCACTGCTGGACATCAAGCTCACCAAATCCACGACCTTCTACCCCTAGACAGATGGCCCAACCGAGGTTGTAAATCGAATGATTTAGCATATCCTTCACATGTATAATTCAAAGAACCCCCGCACATGGGATGAGAGCCTTCCCTATGTCCATCATAGCTACAATCGAGCCCTGTATAGCTCAACCGACCACAACCCCTTTTAGGTGGGGTTGGGATTCCAACCATTGGGTCCCATAGATGTTGCACTTCCCCTTGTGGTCACCTCGAACAACTCATCTCCTGCTCCAACTGAAGCTGACAAAGCCACTCAATTCATTGAGTGGATCCAACACGTCCACCAACAGGTTAAGGATATCCTACAGAAGTCCAATTACAAGTACAGACAACTCCATGATCAACATCGGGTGCCACATAAGTTTCAGGTGGGCGACAAAGTTTGGTTGCACTTGCAGAAAGAACACCTTACAGGACCCCATCATAAGATTCAACCACTCCATTATGGTCCATACACCATCACCAAGGCTATGGGGGATAATGATTTTGAGCTCAACATTCCTCCTTTCCTTGGCCTACACCCAGTGTTCAATGTGGATTTCCTTCGCCCTTATTTCCCACCATTATTGGACACCTAAGAAGTAGCAGAACAATCGACACCAACAAAACTCAACCATGATTGCATACAATAGGAATCCAATTATCATATTTTGGACACACAGATCAAGGTCACTCGACAACAAAGGATCCATATTTATCGAGTCGTCAAAGCAGGGCAACTCCTGCACCAAGACAAGTGGCTCACCCGGGGCCAAATTCAGCAGAAATTTTCTCATCTGATGGGGGACCTCAATGCAATGGATACTAGTGATTCCTAAGGAGGGCGGATTGATCCAGATGGATATTGATGGCCACCCATCTTTTCCAACTGGATCAAAACAATTTTTTGGCAATTTTGATAATTTACTATTTTTAGTAGTTTTCACTTTCGGAGTCATTTTGAGGCCCTAAATGATGTTTTTTGGGAAAACAGGTTTGCAATATGTAAATTTCTTCCATATTGTGCCTAAAATGAATCTCCTCGACGATATGTTTCCAATGGGCTATCATACGCCTAAAACGGAGATTGTATGCAAAAGTTATGACCCTGGGAAGTTGATGTACTAACTTACCCAAACGGGGCCCTCATGACTTTTGGTGCTTCATCTCCTAGGGTTAGGTTTTTGTATGTCTAGGGTTTTGGGCATTCCTTCTTATGGTAAAAAATCCTTCAGAGCCTCATTGTAATAATCTTCTTGCGAATGAGTGTAGCCGTCACATCTCTTCTCAGAGATAAGCTGCCACCATTCCAACAAGCTTGTTTCCGTTGCATTTTACAGTTTCAGCTTATTTCAATATTGAATAGAAAACCAGTTTTACTATATCTCCGTTATTATGTGTTAAGAACCTATTATTAATATGTATTCATTTCGTTCTTCTCATAAAATTTGGTTCAGTGGTATCAGAGTGGTCTGCTCCTTTTCATCTTAATGCATGTCCCCATTGAGGTCGGAGTACAAAGAGTTGGGTCTTGAGCTTGTTTCTCTTGAGGACAAAATCTCTCGCATGCCCAAGAGACCTCTCATGGTAGGAGAAAATAAAGATGATAGGACATGAGATCCTTTCAAACTATTGATTGAGGAATCCCTCACGCAACAGAGGAACACGATGATGGATAGTTTCACGCAAATCCTTCGATGACTACTAACTAGCGACGCATATTCTTCGAGCAGAGGCGCTGCCCGCTTCAAGGTACAAATAAAATTCTATATTCCTATATTTGAAGGTCAAATAGACGTAGATTCTGTAGACAAGTGGTTGAATCTACTAGAAGGGTATTTTTCTGTCCATAACTTTTCAAATAGAGAAAATATTACTTTTGCGCTCCTCAAAGCCGTTCCCCATGTCAAAGATTGGTGGGAAACTTTATGTGAGAAAAAGGAAACAGAGGAAACCTCATTATTTACAGTCACAACCACTTGGGAATACTTTAGGGATTCTATTAAGGAACAATACTACCCTATCGGAAGTTATGACGACTTGTATACTAAATGGACCACACTAAGGCAAGAAAGAGACCAAGCAGTGCCAAATTTCACAAATACCTTCAATACCTTGCGCACCAAGATGGGTATCAAATATTCAGAGTGACATCTAGTTCTCAAGTATCGTGTTTCTTTGTATAGATACATCTAGACCAAAATGGAATTTCTGGACATCTCATCCTTGGGCGTGGCCTACCGATATGCCGTCAAAATCGAGCATAAGCTCAAACAAAAGACGCGACAATTTGGGCCTGGGAACCCCTCACAACAAAATCTAGGAAAGGGCGGCCCCAACCCACAAGAACAAAGGAAAGAGAAAATATGGACAGTATTAGGACAACCAGTCCAAGCCACAAGAAAAGAAGGACACCTGAAAGACAAAGAAAGATACGGAGAAGTGGTGCGAGTTCCATAAGAGACCATGGCATAACATTGTTGATTGTCGCTCAAATCAGTCGCTGGTGGCTGAAGTGAAAGCCTCTGAATCAAATGTGGATTCTGACTCTGAGCCAAAACCAGAAAGGGGAAGATGGATCATTGACGCAAAACCCAGTGCCACTTTTGCTACCACCAAGCTCCCGCCTCGTGAACCAGATGAGCAAGAAGAAGAAGAGTGCCTCTTCCATTCACAGAGTTGGGTAAAAGGCACCCCACTACACTTCATCATTGATAGCAGTAGCCAAAAGAACCTCATCCTAGCATAGGTCGTCAAGTGGCTGACCCTGCCAACAACGCCGCACCCACAACCCTACACCATTGGATGGCTCCTCCAAGGAAGCGATCTCTGTGCCAGCCAATAGTGCTGACTATCGTATGACTTCAAGCCCTTCAAAGATGAGGTATTGTGTGATGTTGCTCCTCTCAAAGTTTGTGATGTTCTTTTGGGCCAACCTTATTTATGGAAGTGTCATGTTGTATATGAGTCTAGGCCTCGTAGTGTTATTATTACTTTGAACAGGAAATTGTATAAGATACCCAAGGCAGTCCCACCTAGTGCTATTTCCTTGATCTCTGCTAAGCAATGTAGGAAGGTCATCTCGCAAATGGGGAAGTTTGTCTTCTTTGTGATTCGCTCTCAGAATAAGCAAAAAATCACAGCCATATCCAGGGTCTCTACGGCTGACCTCTCCACACAGCAGAAGCAAGTAGATAAGGTCATGGAAGAATACTCAGATATCTTCTCCTCACCTACCGGGGTACCTTTGCACTGCCAGGTTAAGCACCCCATCGATTTGACCCTCGACGTATCGCTGCCCAATGGGGCAGTCTATTGGCGCTTTCTGTTAGAGAATGAGGAGATCAAGCAACGAATCCAAGCACTGTTCCACAAGGGGCACATTCATCCCATCTCATCACCTTGTGGGAGACCAATCATGCTAGTATAGAAGAAATATGGAACCTAGCGACTCTGCATTGATTACCAGGCTTTGAATAAAATCACAGTCAGAAACCGGTACCCGATTCCTTGAATTGACGACCTCCTTGATAAATTCACGGGGGTGAAATACTTTAGTAATATTGATCTAAAGTCTGGATACCACCAGGTCTCGATAGAACAAACAGATGTATGGAAGACCACCTTTAAGTCAAAGGAAGGCCTTTTTGAATGGTTGGTCATGCCCTTTGGTTTGAAAAATGCTCTGGCCACTTTCATGAGGATGATGGATGATATCCTGTGACCATTCACCAATACTTTTGTAGTGGTGTATCTGGATGACATTCTCATTTACAACAAGACTTGGACCGAACACTTGCAACATATTCAATAGGTTCTGCACACCCTGTGATAGCACAAGCTATATGCCAACTTGGACAAATTCTCCTTCAGCATGGACAAGGTCCATTACCTAGGCTACATCATTGATCAACATGGCATACATGTGGATCCAACCAACATCCAAGTCATCCATGATTGGCCAACCCCAACCACACTCACTGAGCTTCAAATCTTCTTAGGCCTTGCCAATTTCTACCGCAAGTTCATGTTGGGATTCTCCCATATTGCATGGGACCTCAGCAAAATAACCAGGGGTGGTGGTAAGGAAAAATTTGCACGGGGCTGGTCCCAACAACAAGAGTTCGATGATTTGAAGCAGCGCTTGTGATCATCCCCAATACTTTAACTACCAGACCTGCAACATCCCTTTGAGATGAAGACAAATGCTTCAGACTATGATGTGGGCGTTTTTCTCACTCAGCACGGCCACCCCGTGGCCTATCATAGTGAGACACTATCCGATGTTGTCCATAAGTACCCTACTTACGATAAAAAAATGTACTCCATTGTGAAAGCCTGCCGCCAGTGGATACATTACATTCTTGGGAAGGAGACAGTCATACACACTGATCATAAGCCACTGCAGTTCATGCAGACACAAGGAAAATTGCAGAATGACCACCATCAAAAGTGGTCCACATACTTGCAACAATTCCACCTCAACATCAATTATAAAACATGAAGCACCAATTGCATCGTTGATTGCCTTAGTAGACCGCCAGCTGCGACACTCACCACGGTGCTAGAATTTTGCGGCCATGAGACCTATGGATGGCTCCAACTCTATGAGACAGACCCAGACTTCGCCACCACCTACCAAATGTTGGGTGAAAACGTAGTTGTCGATAATTTCCATCTTCAGGATGGGTTGCTGTGTCGTCTGGGCCATATCTATGTTCCATCAAGCGAGCAAGCAAAGATGATCTGGGAATCCCACTACATTCGGGTGGAAGGACACTTCGACGTCGAAAAGACAGTGGCGATGCTACAGAAACATTTATACTCGCTGAAACTTCGACATGAGGTCAGCAAGTATATCAAGTCCTGCACTGCCTGCGTTATTGCTAAACCGACCACTAAGAAACAGGGCATGTACACCCCTCTTCCTAATCCTAACAGGCCATGGGAATCCATCTCAATGGACTACATGTCGGGCCTCCCATCTACCAAGCGGGGAAATGACTGTGTGTTTGTGGTTTTTGATCATTTTTCTATGATGACGATTCTGATTGCCTGCAAGAAGAGCATCACAGCAGAGGCCACTACCAAGATATTCTTTGAACGAGTCTAGGTACATTTTTGAATCCCACAAACCATTGTCTCAGATCGAGATAGTCAATTTCTCGACACATTCTGGTCGAGCCTCTGGTCACTACTAGACACCAAGCTCACCAAATCCACGACCTTCCACCCCCAGACAGATGGCCAAACCAAGGTCGTAAATCGAATGATTGTGCATATCCTTGGCATGTATAATTCAAATCACCCTCGCACATGGGATGAGATCCTTCCCTATTTCAAGCATATCTACAACTGAGCCCTGCATAGCTCAACCGACCACATCCCCTTTCAAGTGGGGTTGAGATTCCAACCATTGGGTCCCATAGATGTTGCACTTCCCCTTGCAGTCACCTCGATCGACTCATATATTGTTCCAACTGAAGCTGACAAAGCCACTCGTTTCATTGAGAGGATCTAGCACATCTGCCAACAGGTTCAAGATATCCTACAGAAGTCTAATGACAAGTACAAACAATGCCATGATCAACATCGGGTGCCACATAAGTTTCAGGTGGGCGAGAAAGTTTGGTTGCACTTGCAAAAAGAACACCTTACAGGACCCCATAGGAAGCTTTTTCGACTCTGTTATTGGCCATACACCATCACCAAGGTCATGGGGGATAATTATTTTGAGCTCAACATTCCTCCTTTCCTTGGCCTGCACCCAGTGTTCAATGTGGATCTCCTTCGCCCTTATTTCCCACCATTATTGGACACCTAAGAAGTAGCAAAACAACTGACTCTGACATAGATCAACTCTGATTTCATACAAAAGGCATATAATTATCATATTGTGGACACACATATCAAGGGAACTCGATAGCAAAGGATCCAACTTTATCGAGTCGTCAAAGCAGGGAAACTCCTGCACCAAGGCAAGTGGCTCACCCGAGGCCAAATTCAATAGAAATTTCCTCATCTGATGGGGGACCTCAATGCAATGGAGACCATTGCTTCCTAAGGAGGGAGGATTTATCTAGGTGGATATCAGTGGCCACCCACCTTTTCCAACTGGATCAAAACAATTTTCTGGCAATTTTGGTAATTTCCTATTGTTAGCAGTTTTCACTTCCGGAGCCGTTTTAAGGCCCTAAACGATGTTTTTTGGGAAAACAGGTTTGCAATATGGTAGTTTTTTCCATATTGTGCATAAAACGAATCTTCTCGACGATAATTTTCCAATGGGTTATCATACGCCTAAAACAGAGATCGTATGCAAAAGTTACAACCCCGAGAAGTTGATGTACTAACTTACCCAAATGGGGCCCACATGACTTTTGGCGCTTCATCTCCTAGGGTTAGGTTTTTGGATGTGTAGGGTTTTTGGAATTCCTACTTATGGTAAAACTGCCTTCAGAGCCTCATTGTAATAATCTTCTTGCTAATGAGTGCATCCGTCACATCTCTTCTCAGAGATAAGCCACCACCATTCCAACAAGCTTGTTTCCGTTGCATTTTACAATTTCAGCTTATTTCATTATTGAATAGAAAACCAATTTGACTGTATCTCTATTATTCTGTGTTAAGAACCTGTTAATAATATGTATTCATTTCGTTCTTCTCATAAAATCTAGATCAGTGGTGTTAGCACAAGAATTTTCAGCTAGAAGAGGCCTAACTATCAAAGTTTTGGGTTTTTGCTAAAGTGTTAACTCCCTCAGTGGTAAAGTGCACAACCTACTATACTGCCAAGACACCTAAACACAATGGGTTCGACATTATAAAAGAAAACCAAATTCTCTGCACATGTTCAATATTGAAGGCGCTGCGTTTTGACATTGCTACCTAAACCTGCACATAGGCGCAACATAAGTGGCGCTACCTACAGGCGCTACCTAATATTTCTGGCAGAAAACTAATTGTGCAGAGTTATTTTACCAGTTTTTAGTGACTAACTTGAAACTTGGATTCTGAACAATTGAAAAGGTATTTTTGAAACATGGAGTAGGTTTTTGTTCATAACACGCCAAATAACAAAAACCTCTCTCATTTTTTCAAAATGTGTTATGGTTTGAGAGATATCAGACATAGAAGTGGCGTTACCCAACTGTTTTACAGCGGCGCTGCCTAATTTCCCATAGTGGTCACAGTTTTGATATTCGCTTTGTTGGGAGGTTGCCGCATGTCAAGGAGGGTTTGAATGACTTCTCAAGGATCAGTTAAATGTAAAGGGACACTTGCACCTAATATTTATCTCTAGAAAATGCCTCATGCAATGAGGTGGAAACATTTTATTAATGACTTCCAACAAATTCCTGAAAATTAGAAGTTTGTTGGATTTTTGTCTCTGTGATTGTTGCCACCTATCTCCAAGACTTAGAATCCAATGGAGGAGATGGTATTCGATCTCCTTAGTTAAGTTGGATGCTATTTTATATTTAAATAAGGAAATATCTATTGGATAAAGGGGTTGGATTCATGATCCAAGAGGGGAGAGAGCTAGAGGAGCAGTTTATTTGCTCAATTGTAAGCCTGAGGGCCTGTTGTAATTAGCATTTCTGCCATTAGATATTCATGAGAGTTTCTTATCAGAATTTCTGTTGTTTCTTATCATTCTATATTGTCATCTTTCTTGAATAATATTTACAGATTTTGAAGATCAAAAGCTGCCTTTGGTTAACGAATTCATGAGTTGCAAAGGATTTGTGGTAATTGATTGTTAATCACAGTTTATTGTTCAATCACTCTTCAATCTATATTACAGAAAGGATCTTTGTTATGTGGTTATTTTTCTCTTTGTTTACCTTCTAGTCTTATATCCATCTTTTCATAAGCCTTTTGTCTGGTAGGTAGCTTGATTTCCTTTGATCTGTAGGATGTTATGACTCCATGCCCAATGGAATGTATTTGTAACAGTCTGATGCCCTCCTTTTTACTCTCCTCTTGTTGATCCACCTATTCAAACTATTTTAATCCATTTACATTTCTATGTTACCAAGATTACTCTCATTTGCAGTCTGGGAGTGACTCTTGGATTGATAACATAATTGGCGTCGTTTTCGGGGATGGATTTGAGCAGATTGAAAATCTCCCTGGGAAGAGCGACATTGCACAACTCCATCTTTAGATGGTGACTGAAGTTGGACACCTTCAAGACTGCACATTCACCATGACGACTCCATTGTTCAGAATATGTTGGTGACTCCACTGGGGATGAGAAAAATAAAACGGCTATGAAGGCTATCCTGTCCAGGAGGTTTGCCCCACTCAATTTATCAGCCATAGATGGTTATCCACATCTTGTGCCTCAAATTGATGAATGGCAATATCTGCTGCCCAGATTTTATGAAGGTGACGATGACAACCCTTTTGAGCATGTTCATGTAGCAGCTTGACATCCATCATGAAGATATATTGATGAAAATGTTTATGTATTCATTGGGAGGCGATGGGAGGCAATGGTATAGAACACTCCCTGCTTCTAGTATTTCCTCTTTGAAGAACTTTCATGATGTTTTTTATTCTCATTGCAAGATAATTTATCCAGCTGAAAGACTTTTTGAGAATTGTTGTGAGGGGTATGCATCATATATTCAAGATTCAACAAGTGATTCCTCTAGTAGTGATGATGAAGGGGATGATTATAGAGAGAAGGACTTAGATGATGAGTTTCATAATGCTTTTCCTAAATTTGAAGAACAAATGCATCATTCATGTCAAAATCTAGGTCCCTAAGAGAATGATCAATATGGATAATCCATCATTTCCCTTTCTCCTCCTTTTCTTGATTCTTTAAGTCAAGAGGTCATCTTAGGTTCAGATTTATTTCATCATGAGAATAATGTTGCATCTTGTCATGAACAAATTCATAACTTACCAGTTGTTGTTGTAATCCCTCATATTGTTAATGAACCAGTGTGCCATAATTTGCTAAGTTTTGATGACTATGAGGATGTTTTCACTGAACAACCAACTGTCCCAGCTATTGTACTAATCCCCTCAGCCATTAATAGTCAAATGGTCATTGATTCACCTTTGTATGATGATTATGAAGATGATTTTCATGAACAATCTGTTGAATACCTTATATCATAAAAGTACCCTTCCCATCAAAGCAACAATAGCTTGTTTCAACCCTCATGTCATATTTTTGTAGCTGAAAAAAAAGGAGAAGATGATAATCTAAGTTTAGAAGGTAAAAAAATGAGAAATTGGGACCATAAGCCAAGCTATGATGAATATCCATCACAATCAGAAGATAAGATAGAAGAATGTAGTTTCCCAAGCACTTATAATTGTGATGAACTGCCCTATCAACCCCCTATTCCTCTTGAAGACACAAGCTTAGTTTCATCAAGCAACCAAGATCAAATGCCATGTGATCAGATGATAAAGGTTGAAATTAAAGAAAGACAAGCATCACTAAGCCTTTTTCCTAATACACCTCATGACTAGGAGTGGACCAAGGCCATATGCATTGAGGATGAATCAGAAAATCAACACACCATACAACAACCAAGCACAATGGAGGAGGGACTTAATGCAATACTTTTCCTTTTTACACAAAGCAATGTCGCAGGTGCAAGTATTGATGATGTTTTTCAGGATCCATTTGCAACCTGTCTGCAAGCAGAAAGTGGGCCTAGGCTCATTGATTTCTTCAATGGAAAGTGTATTGCCAAATGTTTCTTTGACGTGCCTTCAAGTAAGAATTATCTCTGGTTCTTAAGGAAGCACACTTCAAAGCTTCGAACAATTGAAAAAATGATGAAACAACTTCATTGGTTGTTTCATGTCACTTGAATGCTTCATTTTCCCAATAATTAGAGTAGGTGTGTGTAATAAGCTTGTTGAACAAGCATCATTTTCATCATTTTTGTTAGTTTCAGTTTTCATTTGCATTTAGTTTCAGTTGAAGGTCACAGATCAAAGTAGATTGCAGGGGTTAAGGTTGGGAGAAACCCTAGGATAAGGCACTGAAAATACAAGAGTTCTTAGAGACTTACAGAGAGGACTATGTTATCAATCCAAGAGTCACTCCCAGATTTCAAATGAGAGTAAGCTTGGTAACATAGAAATGTAAATGGATTAAAATAGTTTGAATAGGTGGATCAACAAGAGGAGAGTAAAAAGGAGGGCATCAGGCTACTGTAAATACATTCCATTGGGCATGGAGTCATAACATCCTACAGATCAAAGGCAATCAAGCTGCCTACCAGACAAAAGGCTTATGCAAATATGGATAGAAGAATAGAAGGTAAACAAAGAGAAGAATAACCACATAACAAAGATCCTTTATGTAATATAGATTGAAGAGTGATTGAACAATAAACTGTGATTAACAAGCAATTACCACAAATCCTTTACAACTCATGAATTCATTATCCAAAGGTAGCTTTTGATCTTCAAAATCTGTAAATATTATTCAAGGATGGTCTCTGTTTTGTCTTTGATTTTCATCTCTTCCAGCTCTTCCCTGGTCTTAGAATTCAGGAACTTGATGATCTCGTTCGCCTGTGTTGGCATCTCTCCCAATTCTGATTGGATCTTCTCAATGGCCTGCTTGCTTCTCTGCACCAATTCATTCTACTCAAACATGATCTGTATCATGGGCCATATCTCGTTCATGGACTTGGTGATGTCTGTCCATACACTTTCTTTAACCTCGGCCAAAGTCTTTCCTGCCACTGTCTTCTTCCGGAGCTGTTGTAACTCCTGTTTGAGTTGATCTGTCACCTGCTTTTCCTTGGAGAGGCTGATCTGAAAGGAAGATTTGAGTTCATGAAGGTTCTCAATCAGTTTCAGAGGTAGAGGGAGGAGTTTCCTTTTTCCTTCAAACAGTTGACATTGATGACATGAAGTCACTTTATGATGTACATCGGCGAATAGGGTGGGCCAATAGAATCCAGCTCTAAGTATTTTGTTGGTTGTGACCTTCCAGTTCAGATGGCCACCACATTCTCATGCATGAAATTCTTGTAACACATTGTCATCTTCATCTTTCAATAAACAATTTAACAGAATACCTCCAAGATCTTTCCAATACAAATTGCCTTCTAGAATACAGAATTTTAAGGCTTTCAACTTTAAAAATCTAGCTTTAGTCTTAGTCAAACTAGGGGGAGCTTGTAAATTTTGCAAAACAAATATAAGGTCTGCGTACCATGGAGAGTTTAGAAATACCTCTCTCACGCTTGAAGTCACCATCTCGCCCTGTTCATTTACTGCAGCTAAAAAATTAATGTCAAGAGCATGGAAATTAGATTCAACCATTAATTTTGCTAGGCCTTGACCTTTGATTAGTTTCGTAGGCTTAATCCCTATGTCGTATTCTAAAATGACAGCAATCCATTTTCCTCTTCTTCCATCCGGATTGTCTTGGGTCAAAATGTCTTTTACTACCGCATTCAGAACATATGCAATGGTATGGGAATGGAGAATGTAAACCCTAAAACCTTTTATATCTTTTACCAAGGCAAAAGCTTGTTTCTCCATTATCTTGTATTTCAGAGCAGCGTCTCTTAACGCTTTACTAAAGAAAGCTATGGGCCGTTCATACCCTTCGTTGTTCTTTTGTAGTAATACCACTGCTATAGTATGTTCGGAAGCGAAAGAGAAAAGATAGAAATCCTTAGTAAAATTAGGACTGATCAAGACAGGGGCCTCTGTGAGTGCTCGTTTGACTTGTTCGAAAGACTGTTTGGACTCAGTGTCCCATTTTATTTTTACATCCTTTTTTAGCATATTTGTAATGTTTCTGAGGAGCTCTGCCAGATTGGGAATGAATCTTTGTAGAAAGTTTATTCTCCCGATAAAAGACTGTAATTATTTGATGTTTCTTAGGTGTTCTAATTTTTGTATGGCCTCGATTCTGCTGGGGTATATTTTGATCCCGTCCTTGGAGATGATGTGTCCTAGCAGTTTTCCTTCCTCTAGTCTGAAAAGAATTTTCTTAGGATTTAAAGAAATCCCAAACCTTCTACATTTCTCGAAGACTCGTCTGATGTGTCGCATGTGTTCGTCATCATATCAGGAAAACACAGTTACATCATCCAAATAGACGACAATAAACTTACCCGATTCTTCCACAAAGGTGATATCCATCGCTCTCTGGAAAGTGGCTCCAACGTTCATCAAACCAAAAGGCATTTTCACATAGATGAAAGTGCCCCATGGTGTGGTGAAAGCGATTTTGTCTTGGTCATCCAGGTGAACTAGGACCTACTTATAACTTGAGAACCCGTCTAGCAAAGAGATTCGACTGGATCCGACCACCCTTTGTAGGATGTGTTCCATTTTGGGCAAGGGGTAATTGTCCTTTAGGGAGACCTTATTCAGATTTCGGAAATCAATGCACAACCTGATTTCCCCAGATTTCTTACGTGTCGGGACCAAATTCGAGACCCATTTGGAAAAACGCAACGAGACTATGATTTTGGCATCATACATTTTTTTAATCTCCTTTTCTATCAGAGGGAGTAACTTGGGATTTATTCTCCTAAGTTTCTGTCTGAACAATTTTTGGTCTTCTTTTATTGGAATCTAGTGTTGTATGATGTTGGTATCGTAAGATTTCAAATCATCATAACCCCAGGCGAAAACATCCGAATATTATTTGAACAACTCAATGTATTTGAGTTTTTTCTCAGGGGGTAATGATTTAGACAACTTGACCATCCTGGGTTTCTCTTCAGTCCCTATATTACAGTCTTCTACCTCTTGTCCATTGGCTTCAATTTTCAGTTTTTTGGCTACATCGTTAAAATCAAACAAGTCCTCTAAAGGAACTAGACCCCTAGGAAAAACATTAGTTTTCAAATGTAAGATATCGGCCTCCATCTCATCATCACCTAATTCTCCCGAATCTACGCTATTTACACTATCAATTTCAAAATCAGATCTATTTACATTTTCATCTTCGTTCTCTAAATCTATATTTGTACATTCAAAATCATTTTTACACTGCAGAAAGTCTTTGATTTGATCATCATTACCAAACACTTGCCAACACCTGATATTGTCGGGAACGGTTGGTCTGCATTTTACCTCCACTGTGTATGGGCGAGTCGAGCGGAAAAGAATCTTACATGTGGCTACTGACGTAGCCAATCCGTCCACCAAAATGTTTTGTCCCCTCGGCATTACCTGCAAGTCAACTTCAGTGAAACATCTCAAGGCATCAAGAACAACATTCCTATAAGCTCTAAGATGGGGATGCTTCGCAACATACTCACCTTTAATTTGCTTGATTATTAGCTCAGAATCACCCCTTACCATAATCTGTTTGGCACCAAATTTTTTCAAAAGATTCAGACCGAGCATCAAGGCTTCATACTTAGCGATATTGTTAGTGCATTGGAAATATAATTTGTAAGAGTGGTTTTTCGAATACCTGGTTCTGTGATTGTGCAGCCAAACTACCGCTCCGGCTCCTTCTTTGCTTACTGCCCCATCAAAATCCATGCTCTAGAAATCTGTCGATAGATCTTCAGTTATCACGTTTTTCTTCCTTGCTACCTCAATAATTTCTTGGCCTTCATCCTGACCAGATGTATCTTCTTCCAGCTGAGTATCTTGTTCTCCTGTGTCACCATCATTGTACAAGATAAAAGAATCCAAGTCGGAATGTGCGGAGTAAAGAGGATAGTTGTGCGGTTTTTCTTGGCTACTGACCATGTATTTCATCAATGTTTCTCTGTATAGCCTTCTTTGTTGCCCAAAAACTGGGATAGTGGCATAAGACATATCTAGCTGCAGGGTACCTCTCAACTTATCCCCCCAAGACCAGGATAGCAACATTCCATACTTTGAAGGGATGTCTGCAACTACCACATCCATTACCATGCTCTTTGCAGGAATCTAAACCAAGGTGATACATAGGTCCTTGATCAAACCAATACATCTAACTTTACTGGAGTCAAATGAGTGTAAATCCTTATAAGGTCTGGTGACCTCCAGTCCCAGTTTCTCCATCACTTCTTTAGACATCAGATTGTGGGAAGAACCTGAATCCAGCATAGTGTTGTGCAAGATCAGGTCATGTATGTTTAGACTGATGTAAAAAGGAGAAACATCACCATTATCGTCTCGACCATCTACTTCAGGTCCGAATAGAAGTTCGGGTTGATCATCAATAAGGTTCATAGTATCTGAATGATTTGCTGATCCAACGGTTAAGGATTTTGTACCTATATCAGGTTCAATGGTCAGCACTTTAATCACTTGTGAATGATAAGCGTCTTTGTTCATCAACTCAGAAAGTGGAATGGGAATTTTTACTTTGGATAATTCCCCCTCGAGGCTGAAAGGTGTAGGGACTCTGCTTTGGCTCATCAAATCTTGTTTGTCTACCACATTGTTCTGGCCAGAAGTACTTGGTTGATTAATTGATGAAACCTCAGGCTGTGACGATCTTTTCAGAAGAGTAAGGTTTTTCTTCATAGGAACTTCGACAGTACTCTTCTCAGGAATATTCTCGGCAGATGGCTCAGGGGCTTTCTTGGTTTCGACTACCTTCTTCGTTTCAACCGTCTTTTTTGGGGAACTCCCTTCTGTCTTTTTACTCTGCAGATTATACTGCCGATGTACCTCCAAAATGACATTTTCGAATGCCTGTTGTTCTGCATCTTCTACTTCTTCACTTACTTTTGTTTGATTGAGAAGAAAAAGTTCTTGCTCTTCTTGGGTAAGGAAAATATCTTCGTTGTCGTTAATGCCCATGAGATTTATGTGAGTATCCTCTAGTTCCTCGATCACTTCCTCTCCTTCATCAGCATAATTCTCTTGCAGGGGAGGTCTGATCTATTGATCCGGACCTCTCTTCTCTCTTTGATTCCTTGGATCTCTCTGTCTGATTTGAGGAGGGTTTCTCCTGAAGTTAGGATTCCACACCTGAGGAGCTGGTGGGTTTTCTCTTGGAGGATTTCTTTCTGACACAGTGAGTCTTTCCATCATTATTTCCATTTCTCTAGCCAAGGAATCCAATTTGGAATCTGAGTTTGATGTGGAAGGTTCCTCTTTAATTGTGACTCTCCTCTCTGACCTCTGACGTGCCCTTTTTGCCAACAAATTGGCTTCCACACTGATTGCACTTTTCTGCATGTCCTTCAGGGTGGTAGAATTTCTTTCCCTTAGTTGGTATGACATGTCAGCGTCAAAACCATCAGGGAATTTTATCAATGCCAAACCCTGTGGAGGTTTGATTTCAGTTGGGATTGCATTGTACAGGTTATTGAAACGACTGCAATAATCTTGTACTGTCTCACCTTGATTTCTCCTAATATTTTCGTATTCTGACAGTATTTGGAGAGGGTTTTTCTTTACCTCCCATCTGTCTAGAAAACTCCTTTGGAATGTGGTAAGGTCAAGGACTGATGCATCACGTAAACCTTTATACCATTTTTTAACGTCACCTATCAAACTTTGGGCAAGCAATCTCATTTGAACATCAACCTCATCTACTTCGTGCAGATCAAAATAATCATTCATTTTGTCAACATGTTGTTGGGCGTTTAAAGGTCCTGTTGCATCAAACTAAGGAAGTCTCATTTGATAGTCTTGGGGCATGGCATAAAGAGGCGCAACCAACACCAAGGTAGCATATCTAGCCACCATGATGGGTGGAGGAGGTGGGATAACAAACTGGATGATCGGAGAGGTAGCGGCTGAAGATGAGGACAAGGAGGGATTGGATAGCACCGAGGGAGTGGTTTGCGGTTTAGCAGTAGGAGACAGAACTTCAGGGGTTCGGGGTTGCAAAACGGTTGGGTCGAAAATGATTTCAGTCACAAAACTGTCAGACTGTGTTCTAACCAGGCTTTGTTGGGAAAAGGTGTCAAATTTGGGGTTTTGAAAGGTAACGGGTTCCCCTGAAAAGGAAAGGGACTTATGAAAGGGAGTGTGACTCACTGAGCCTTCAGCTACGGTCTTTTTCCTGAGCAACTGTTCTGGGTTATCTGTTACTATCGCAGGTTCTGGGTCTGGATGAGATCGAGTATAAACTTTCTTGGGATTCAAATTTATTTTTTTGATTTATATATATATATATATATATATATATATATATATATATATATATATATTAGTTTTTATGATTCTGAAAACAATATGTACAAATTTTAATCAACCTCTAAACATCACTTTTTCTCAAATTTACAATCTTTCAGGAATAGACTTTCTTTCTAGGGAAAAGAAAACGTGAAGTTATAAATTTTATGCTCGTTCCCCAGTGGAGTCACCACTATGTTAGCACTTGGTAAATTTCCTAGAGGTTGACAACAGAAGAAATCTACTAAGGTAACTTTATCCAACCGCTTTTTAAGCTTGGATCTAGCCCTTCCAACTTCAGAGAGGGATCTCTCTATATGATTTAACTATGTTTCAAATTTTAAATATTAGGCTAGGTAAATAAATAGGTCGGTTTTTGTTGTCATAGTGTTTGTCGAGTTGGTTGAGACAATATACACATCCATTGGGCTATGGGGTCTGTGTTTAAATAAAATATGAAATCCAAACCAGAAACGCAAAGGAAAACTTTCACAGGGCGAGATAATATAATCACTAGATTCTTTAGTAGCATAAATGAGGAAAAGCAGAAAAGATGAGAAAGACAATTACAACAAAGAAGCAATTAATAATTTCTTTACTGTAAAATGAGAATATAAACATTTAAATATTTTGAGTCAGAAACTGGGTATACGAGATAAATCCTGCAACTTTCGTTACTTCTAAAGATTAGATTTAGAAAACAGTATGACAACAAAGTAAGAATAACATTTAACTTAGAAAGAACAACATAACCAGTGAATACATGCAAGAATCCTGTAAAAGTGCCTCTTTTTATTAATGGAAGATCTCTTCAAAAATATTACAGTCTGATAGCTTCAGGGTGTGAAGATCAACAACCCCCAATACTTCGAAAGATGAAGTATTTATAACTCAAATTACAAATGATCCTGTCATTAATGATCAGGACATGCTAAATCTATTTTTAGCCTAACTAACTTAACGAATTGCATAAATATAGGAACTGCTTGATGATGTGGTGTAACTGCATGCTAATTTCTGGGTGGACCGTTGATGAAGCCTCTGCACGACCTCATCTGACTGGAAAAATGACTGTACTGGGACAGCTCATCTGCTACTCGATCAGATCACAGAGTTCCTCCCATCGAAGATGACTGGGCACGTTGACTTTGAGTAGCCGTTGATACACTTCATCCATTTCTGTATACTTGGCGAAGGTAGGCTTGGTGAGGAAGATGTATCGAATCTCATGTTGGATATTGATGTCCCACTGAAGAGCATCTAGAAATTATTTTCCAGTGATGTTGCCTTGAATTCCTGAAAACTTTGAACTGTCCTTAGCCACATCCACCAGTCTCTTCGTATAGTCTGGGAGTGTCATCAATTTATCGTTAATTACCTTCAGACTAGGTACACCTTTCTTCTGTAGAGCCTCAATCTTACTGAAGAATCTTTGTACCCCTAGGTCCATGGCCCGAACCTTTTCTTCCAGCTGAAGCATTAATCCTCTCTTGGTCAAAACTCTTTTGACCTCAAGGATGGTCTCTGTTCTCTGTTCAGTTGTTTCTTCAAGGAGGCTATGTCAGCATTCTTCTTCTTTATCATTTCCTCGGCTACTTTCACGTTCGAAGGATCGTAACCGATCTTGAGGACCAGCTCCTCCAAATTCTTGATCCTATTGTCCATGGAAAAGGACGATATCTTCTCCAACTTGAGTTGTGTTTGAACATTGTTCAGGGACACCTGCAATTTGGACGCAGTAGTGGAAGCATGCGCCAACGTATAGAAAACCATTTCCCCTGTCTGCTTGTGCATATCCATTTGATCAACCAGATGCACGTCCTTTGTCTGGAATCCGAAGGTGTCCCTTTTGTAGTCAGTGATCACATTTGGATCTGGCACCTGTGCCTGGAGGAATTCCATATGCATTCTTCCCTTCTCGGTGTCGAATGCCGATAGCAGCCTATGTTGCGCAGTCGACATCTGATTCCAGAACTGGGTGCAAGTACTGCTGGTCAGGGTCTGGTTCCTTTTCTTGATCAACTCATATTTTTAAAAAATGCTCTACTTGGGTCCTACCTTGCCTGGCTGGGTGGTCAATGGAGAATCTGTGGATTTCTTCGGCAATGCTGAGGTAATGACCTTCTGGAGGCCTGCACCGAGGGGTGGCCTATCAACCTTGGTCACTGTTGTAGATGGGGCTTCTTTTTCTCCGGTCGGCCCAGGAACTAACATAGTCTTAGGCCTCTTAGTATGCAGCTGGAACTCTTTGGACGATACCTCTGTGACAGGTGGAGATAAATCTTGCCTAGGCCTTTTCTCTTTCGGGACTTGTGGCGTGGTTGTTTGTGACACAGTGGCCGGGGGATTCTGTTACTCTACTTCGACCAATGTGTTAGGCTCCCACACTGTCTGGTTCACAAACTTCTCAATTTCAGGCCTAGATTCATGAACATATGGGATGTTCTTGTTCTTCACCCTCATCTCGGAGATGATCCCACATGGATCGTAATGCCATGGGAAAATCATGAAGAACTTCATCTCCTTCAGCAGCCTGTCTGCTTCTTCCGCAGCGCCATAATTGTTGCAGATGAAGGAGCCAATCTGCCCTTTGATCTTGAGCTGCTTCTTTTTCTTCAGTGACACAAAATGGATATCATCGGAATTTATTATATGCCTTATATATTACAAAGCAAAAATTCTGACAGGCAAGTACTTGGGAAGCTTATACAGTGCCAACTCGCACCCGTATACTCTGATCTTGGTGTAATCTTGGTACAAATACCAATCCCCTATCTTTGTGTTATCCGAGAGATGAAGGATCCTCTGAACTTCATCATTTATTCGAGGCTCGGGCCTGCCGCTAAACATACTTACCACATGGTGGTAAAATTGATCAATGAACTCCTTGAAACTGAACTCTGTGGAGTTGTGCTTGAGCAAGGAGGTCCATGCTGTGAATGCATGTGGTCTACCATCTCCATCCATATTCTGCATGGAAAAGACAAATTTTTCCACTTGGAAGAAGACGAACAAGTACGCCAGTATGGATGAGTATCGAAACATGGCTTCCGTGGAAAAATTCACGAACTGTTCGTGAATATTGTTCGCCAGGAATGTGCTGAAGTCAAACTGGGTGGTGGGCTTCTCATCGGTAGAGAAGATGGATAAAAACCCCAGAATGGGTTCATCTACCCACTGATCTGAAAAGTATCCTAACAAGGCACAAAGGGATGAGATAATCTGGTTTCCTTTAGTCGAGAACATGGAAGAAGGATAAGGAGGATTTGTGGAGGGAAATTGAGCATATGGAGGAAGGAAAAGCTCGAATATTTGAGCTCTTTGGGGGAAGGTCATTTTCTGGTATAATTCTGTAAGAATTTCTAGGTTGAAGGGTGATGTAGAGTCGACTCGGGGGATTTGCATCATCTGGTCGATAGATTCGGGCTTGATGAGGAAAAGAATCTCTCCGGACGAGGAGACGACAACTCTTTGCTCGAGAATGTAGTGGGCTTGGCACTTGAGGGAGAATTCTGGAAAAGGGTGAATTTGAGGGAAGAGGTAAAGGGGTAAGTTGGACTCCCAGAGTCTGATTTCATCACTCTGGTCCAGGAAAAATTCCCTGAGCCACGACTGAAGGTCTGCGAAATCAAAATCACACTTTGTGTCTGCGATTAAGCAGTCTTTGTCGACCTGTGGGATCCTGTCAAGGTCGACAGGAGGCGGGAGAAACAGATTCTCCTCTCCTTCTGCTTGTTTGGACTTTGGCGCCATTACTGCAACGGTACCTGCAAGAAAAACAAAGTTAGCGGGGTGGCTGCTGGTGGGGGCAACTGACTGTAACGGAGGCAAAAACGGTGTAATTCTCTCTGGTGCGATGAGTGGGTAAATGGTGAAAGTAGGAAGGAAAATGGTAGTTTGGGTAAATGGGTGTCCATTGGGCATGGGAGATAGGTCAGCTGGTTAACAGATAGGTCATCCAATAATAAATGGCCAACGGATCACTTAAAGTGTGAGATGGCAAGTGACGATGACTGAGAGATACAGATGAGTGATGTGGCAGCTACTGATTGGGGTAAAGGTCATGGTGAGGGGGCTTTCCATGAGCGAATGGGGGGGAAGGACTGACAATAGTTATGGGACATGACTATTTTGGGAAAGGTGGATGGTGATGTCCAAAGGTGACGATGGTATTTCAGATAGTAGGAGATGATGGGACTCGGGGCCATTAGATCATTGCCACGTATAAAGAAGGGCCCACCAGAGGAAAGATACCATTCTGGACCCCCCCCCCC
>ML813061.1:63177-91536 GCA_009831015.1 Picea engelmannii
GTTAAAGGCAAAACGGTCGAGGGGGTCCAGAATGATCTGTCCGCCGTAGATCTGGGCGCAATCATCTGGACCATTGATATATGAATGGAACATAAGCAAGGGCACAGAAAATACATGCGTTGAGGAAACTTTGGATAAGTGCTCTTTCGCAGGTTTTCTCCAAGGCCTTTCATGTCAACACCACCAAGGGGTTAGTCGAACAACATTTTAGGTATCCAAATCATGTTGCAACATTGATCATCAAACTGGTTCTTATTGAAATAAAGCAATAAAGCAACTAGCCTATATTCTAACCTAGCTTCCTATGACAATTAACCCAGATTAAACTATTGGGTTAAGAATTTACTCTACCCTGGGGCTATCTGACCAAGATTAGATGGTGTGGCCAGATTTATTCATTAATCTATCCTAGACACTTTGGCTAAGATTAAGCTGTTTAGCCAAACTCATTCACTAACCCTATCAACATCAATTTAAAAAAAGAACTTGGCCATGCTTGAAAGGTATGGACCAAGTTACTATTATTGCATGGGGATTTTTATTGAAATTCTTTATGCCCTCTTTTCTTTTCTTTTCTTTTTTCTTTTTTCTTTTCTTTTTTCTTTTTTCTTTCTTTTTCTTTTTCTTTTTCTTTCTTTTTCTTTTTCAAATTATTTGCAGAATGAAAAATCATTTGTCAACAAAAATACTAGAGATAGATAATATTCCAGTCACCAGTTGATCCTATAACTTATAGGGTGATAACAACGACTCCACCTGGGGATGGTAATTTCCATGTGAAGTGCCAAGAATCCTTGGTCCTGTCATTCTGAAAATTTCTTCCTAGTAGCCTTTGTTGATTGATTGGTTTTATTCTCAAAAATTTGGAAGAACAATGGTCAGGGGCTTAGGGCCTTCTCTTCGGGCTTCAACCAACTGACTAATGTTATTCACTCAAAAAATGTAGGCGAAAAATAAAAATGGTATGTACAATGGTGAGTGAAAAATCGAATCTCTACTGAGGTGGCACATAATGCTTCAGCATTCTACCATTTACAGATCCTCCTGGTAGATCTGTCCCATCAGCGTTGTTTAGCAAGAAAGCGTTGTTTCCCCTGAATGCTTGAATCATGTATGGTCCTCTCCACAGACTGTCAAATTTTCCATGCTTTCCCTTGTCTTCATTTCTGGCGTCCCATATCAGCACCAAATCTCCTAGCTCAAATCATCTTCCTTGGTTCTTTTGTCAAAAATCTTCTTGATGCTTTCTTGGATTACCTGAGTCTTGTTGAAAACTTCTTCCCTAGACTACTGCAAATGGATCATTTGGTTGATCCTTCTATGTGAGTCATTTGGCTCAGCTTGTACATCTTGAAGCAAATTGATGTCAGGGACTCCTAAGGAAGTGGGGAAAATTGCTTCTGTGCCATAGACCAACTGGTATGGTGACATACTGATTGACCTTTTGGTGGTCAGTCTGTCAGCCCACAATGCGAACACCAACTTGTTATGCCATGATTTCTTGTTTTCCTGCAATGTCTTCTTGATGATATTCACCAAGGTTTTGTTTGAAGATTCCGCTAGCCCATTCCCCTGGGGGTAGTAAGCTGTGGAATGTCCCAAACTAATGTGATACTAGTTGCAAAAATCTATGAGTTTCTTTGACCGAAAAGCAGTTGCATTATCAGTTATAATCTTTCTAGGACATCCAAAGTGAGACAAGATATTATTTTCAAGGAATTTGATAATAACAGAGTCATTGGCTTTCCTTCTTGGTACTACTTCAATCCATTTGGTAAAATAATCGGTGGCAGTGAGAATCCACCTATGCTGGCCTGAAGAAGGGGGGTGTATTTCTCCAATGAAGTCCAATCCCCATTGCTGGAAAGGGGCTTCAACTGAGATCGGTTTCAGAGGTAGAGGGAGGAGTTTCCTTTTGCCTTCAAACAATTGACATTGATGACATGCAGTCACTTTATGATGTACAACGACGAATAGGGTGGGCCAATAGAATCCAGCTCTGAGTATTTTTTTGGCTGTGACCTTCTAGTTCAGATGGCCACCACATTCTCCTACATGAAATTCTTGTAACACGTTGTCAGCTTCATCTTTCAATAAAAAATTTAACAGAATACCTCCAGGATCTTTCCAATACAAATTGCCTTCTAGAATACAAAATTTTAAGGCTTTCAACTTTAACAATCTAACTTTAGTCTTAGTCAAACTAGGGGGAGCTTGTAAATTTTGCAAAACAAATATAAGGTCTGCGTACCATGGAGAGTTTAGAAATACCTCTCTCACGCTTGGAGTCGCCATCTTGCCATGTTCATCTGCTGCAGCTAAAAAATTAATGTCAAGAGCATGGAAATTAGATTAAGCCATTAATTTTGCTAGGCCTTGACCTTTGATTAGTTTCGTAGGCTTAATCTCTATGTCGTATTCTAAAATGACAGCAATCCATTTTCCTCTTCTTCCATCTGGATTTTCCTGGGTCAAAATGTATTTTACTACCACATTCAGAACATATGCAATGGTATGGGAATGGAGAATGTAAACCCTGAAATATTTTATAGCTTTTACCAAGGCAAAATCTTGTTTCTCCATTATCTTGTATTTCAGAGCAACATCTCTTAACGCTTTACTAAAGAAAGCTATGGGTTGTTCATACCCTTCGTTGTTCTTTTGTAGTAATACCACTGCTATAGTATGTTTGGAAGTGAAAGAGAAAAGATAGAAATCCTTAGTAAAATCAGGACTGATCAAGACATGGGCCTCTGTGAGTAGCTCGTTTGACTTGTTCGAAAGACTGTCTGGACTCAGTGTCCCATTTTATTTTTACATCCTTTTTTAGCATATTTGTAATGTTTCTGAGGAGCTCTGCTAGATTGGGAATGAATCTTCGTAGAAATTTTATTCTCCCGATAAAAGACTATAATTCTTTGATGTTTCTTGGGTGTTCTAATTTTTGTATGGCCTCGATTCTGCTGGGGTCTATTTTGATCCCGGCCTTGGAGATGATGTGTCCTAGCAGTTTTCCTTCCTCTAGTCCAAAAAGGATTTTCTTAGGATTTAAAGAAATCCCAAACCTTCTACATTTCTCGAAGACTCGTCTGAGGTGTCGCAGGTGTTCGTCATCAGATCGGGAAAACACAGTTACATCATCCAAATAGACGACAATAAACTTACCCAATTCTTCCACAAAGGCGATATCCAT
Organism: Picea engelmannii; assembly: GCA_009831015.1. Lineage (NCBI taxonomy): Eukaryota > Viridiplantae > Streptophyta > Pinopsida > Pinales > Pinaceae > Picea > Picea engelmannii. Next base: position 66,371 of record ML813061.1, read on the forward strand.
CGCTCTCTAGAAAGTGGCTCCAGCGTTCATCAAACCAAAAGGCATTTTCACATACATGAAAGTGCCCCATGGTGTGGTGAAAGCGGTTTTGTCTTGGTCATCCGGATGAACTAGGACCTGATTATAACCCAAGAACCCATCTAGCAAAGAGATTCGACTGGATCCAACCACCCTTTGTAGGATGTGATCCATTTTGGGCAAGGGGTAATTGTCCTTCAGGGAGACCTTATTCAGATTTCGGAAATCAATGCACAGCCTGATTTCCCCGAATTTCTTACGTGTTGGGACCAAATTCGAGACCCATTTGGAAAAACGCAACGGGACTATGATTTTGGCATCATACATTTTTTTAATCTCCTTTTCTATCAGAGGGAGTAACTTGGGATTTATTCTCCTAAGTTTTTGTCTGAATGGTTTTTGGTCTTCTTTTATTGGGATACGGTGTTGTATGATGCTGGTATCGTAAGCTTTCAAATCCTCATAACCCCAAGAGAAAACATCTGAATATTCTTTGAACAACTCAATGTACTTGAGTTTTTTCTCAGGGGGTAATGATTTAGACAACTTGACCATCCTGGGTTTCTCTTCAGTCCCTATATTACAGTCTTCTACCTCTTGTCCATTGGATTCAATTTTCAGTTTTTTGGCTACATCGTTAAAATCAAACAAGTCCTCTAAAGGAACTAGACCCCTAGGCAAAACATTACTTTTCAAATGTAAGATATTGGCCTCCATTTCATCATCGCCTAATTCTCTCGAATCTACGCTATTTACACAATCAATTTCAAAATCAAATCTATTTACATTTTCATCTTCGTTCTCTAAATCTATATTTGTACATTCAAAATCATTTTTACACTGCAGAAAGTCTTTGATTTGATCATCATTACCAAACACTTGCCAGTACCTGATATTGTCGAGAACGGTTGGTTTTCATTTTACCTCCACCGTGTATGGGTGAGTCGAGCAGAAAGGAATCTTACATGTGGCTGCTGACGTAGCCAATCCGTCCGCCAAAATGTTTTGTCCCCTCGGCATTACCTGCAAGTCAACTTCAGTGAAACATCTCATGGAATCAAGAACAACATTCCTATAAGCTCTAAGACGGGGATGCTTCGCATCATACTCACCTTTAATTTGCTTGATTATTAGCTCAGAATCACCCCTTACCATAATCTTTTTGGCACCAACTTTTTTCAAAAGATTCAGACCGAGCATCAAGGCTTCATACTCAGCGATATTGTTAGTGCATTGGAAATTTAATTTGTTAGAGTGGTTTTCCGAATACCTGGTTCTGTGATTGTGCAGCCAAACTCCTGCTCTGGCTCCTTCTTTGCTTACTGCTCCATCAAAATCCATGCTCCAGAAATCTGCCGGTAGCTCTTCAGTTATCACGTTTTTCTTCCTTGCTACCTCAATGATTTCTTGGCCTTCATCCTAACCAGATGTATCTTCCCCCAGTTGAGTATCTTGTTCTCCCGTGTCACCATCATTGTACAAGATAAAAGAATCCAAGTCGGAATGCGTGGAGTAAAGAGGATAGTTGTGCGGTTTTTCTTGGCTACTAATCATGTATTTCATCAATGTTTCTCTGTATAGCCTTCTTTGTTGCCCGAAAACTGGGATAGTGACATAAGACATATCTAGCTGCAGGGTACCTATCAACTTAGTCCCCCAAGTCCGGGATAGCAACATTCCATACTTCGGAGGGATGTCTGCAACTACCACATCCATTACCATGCTCTTTGCAGGAATCTGAACCAAGGTGATACATAGGTCCTTGATCAAAAAAATACATCTAACTTTACTGGAGTCAAATGAGTGTAAATCCTTGTAAGGTCTGGTGACCTCTAGTCCCAGGTTATCCATCACTGCTTTAGGCATCAGATTGTGGGAAGCACCCGAATCCAGCATAGCGTTGTGCAAGATCAGGTCATGTATGTTTAGACTGATGTAAAAAGGAGCGACCTCACCATTATCATCTTGGCCATCTACTTCAGGTCTGAACAGAAGTTCGGGTTGATCATCAGTAAGGTTCACAGTATCTGAATGATTTGCTAATCCAACGGTTAAGGATTTCGTACCTATATCGAGTTCAATGGTCAGTTCTTTAATCACTTGTGAACGATAAGCATATTTGTTCATCAACTCGGAAAGTGGAATGGGAATTTTTACTTTGGCTAATTCCCCCTCGAGGTTGAAAGGTGTAGGGACTCTGCTTTGGCTCATCAACTCTGGTTTGTCTACCACATTCTTCTGGACATAAGTACTTGGTTTATTAATTGATGAAACCTCGGGTTGTGACGATCTTTTCAGAAGAGTAAGGTTTTTCTTCACAGGAACTTCGGCAGTACTCTTCTTAGGAATATTCTCGGCAGATGGCTCAAAGGCTTTCTTGGTTTTGACTACCTTCTTCATTTCAATCGTCTTTTTTGGGGAACTCCCTTCTGTCTTTTTACTCCGTAGATTATACTGTCAGTGTACCTCCAAAATGGAATTTTCAAATGCCTGTTGTTCTGCATCTTCTGCTTCTTCACTTACTTTTGTTTGATTGAGAAGAAAAAGTTCTTGCTCTTCTTGGGTAAGGAAAATAGCTTCGTGGTCGTGAATGCCCATGAGATTTATGTGAGTATCCTCTAGTTCCTCGATCACTTCCTCTCCTTCATCAGCATAATTCTCTTGCAGGGGAGGTCTGATCTGTTGATCTGGACCTCTCTGCTCTCTTTGATCCCTTGGATCTCTCTGTCTGATTTGAGGAGGGTTTCTTCTGAAGTTAGGATTCTGCACCTGAGGAGCTGGTGGGTTTTCTCTCGGAGGATTTATTTCTGACACAGTAAGTCTTTCCATCATTCTTTCCATTGATCTAGACAAGGATTCCAATTTGGAATCTGAGTTTGATGTGGAAGGTTCCTCTTTAATTGTGTCTCTCCTCTCTGACCTCTGACGTGCCCTTTTTGCCAACAAATTGGATTCCACACTGATTGTGCTTTTCTGCATGTCCTCCAGGGTGGTAGAATTTCTTTCCTTTAGTTGGTATGACATGTCATCGTCAAAACCATCAGGGAATTTTATCAATGCCAAACCCTGTGGAGGTTTTATTTCAGCTGAGATTGCATTGTACAAGTTATTGAAACAAGTGCAGTAATCTTCTACTGTCTCACCTTGATTTCTTCTAATATTTTCGTATTCTGACAGTATTTGGAGAGGGTTTTTCTTTACCTCCCATCTGTCTAGAAAACTCCTTTGGAATGCGGTAAGGTCAAGGACTGATGCAGCACGTAAACCTTTATACCATTTTTTAACATCACCTATCAAACTTTGGGCAAACAATCTCATTTGAATGTTAGCCTCATCTACTTCATGCAGATCAAAATAATCATTCATTTTTTCAACATGTTGTTGGGCGTTTAAAGGTCATGTTGCATCGAACTAAGGAAGTCTCATTTGATAGTCTTGGGACATGGCATGAAGAGGCGCAGCCAACACCAAGGGAGCATATCTAGCCACCATGATGGGTGGAGGAGGTGGGATAACAAACTGGATGATCATCGAGGTAGTGGATGAAGACGAGGACGAGGAGGGACTAGATAGCACCGAGGGAGTGGTTTGCGGTTTAGCAGTAGGAGACAAAACTTCAAGGGTTCGGGGTTGCAAAACGGTTGGGTCAAAAATGATTTCAGTCACAAAACTGTCGGATCGTGTTCTAACCAGGCTTTTTTGGGAAAAGGTGTCAAAGTCGGGGTTTTGAAAGGTAACGGGTTCCCCTGAAAAGGAAAGGGACTTATGAAAGGGAGTGTGACTCACTGAGCCTTCAACTACGGTCTTTTTCCTTAGCAATTGTTCTGGGTTATCTGTTGCTATCGCAGGTTCTAGGTCTGGATGAGATCGAGTATAGACTTTCTTGGGAGCCAGATTTCCTTTTTTGATTTATATATATATATATATATATATATATATATATATATATATATATATATATATATATATATATATTTTAGTTTTTATGAGTCTGAAAACAATATGTACAAATTTTAATCAACCTCTAAACATTACTTTTTCTCAAATTTGCAATCTTTTAGGAACAAACTTTCTTTCCAGGGAAAAGAAAACGTGACATTATAAATTTTATGCTCATTCCCCAGTGGAGTCACCACTATGTTATCACTTGGTAAATTTCCTAGAGGTTGACAGCAGAAGAAATCGACTAAGGTAACTTTATCCAACTGCTTTTTAAGCTGGGATCTAGCCCTTCCAACTTCAGAGAGGGATCTCTCTATATGATTTAACTATGTTTCAAATTTTAAATATTAGGCTAGGTAAATAAATAGGTCGGTTTTTGTTGTCGTAGTGTTTGTCGAGTTGGTTGAGACAATCTACACATCCATTGGGATATGGGGTCTGTGTTTAAATAAAATATGAAATCCAAACCAGAAACGCAAAGGAAAAATTTCACAGGGCGAGATAATATAATCACTAGATTCTTTAGTAGCATAAATGAGGAAAAGCAGAAAAGATGAGAAAGACAATTACAACAAAGAAGCAATTAATAATTTCTTTACTGTAAAATGAGAAGATAAACATTTAAATATTTTGAGTCAGAAACAAGGTATACGAGATAAATCCTGCAACTTTCGTTACTTCTAAAGATTAGATTTAGAAAACAGTATGACAACAAAGTAAGAATAACATTTAACTTAGAAAGAACAACATCACCAGTGAATACACGCAAGAATCCTGTAAAAGTGCCTCTTTGTATTAATGGAAGATCTCTTCAAAAATATTACAGTCTGATAGCTTCAGGGTCTCAAGATCAACAAACCCCAATACTTCGAAAGATGAAGTATTTATAACTAAAATTACAAATGATCCTGCCATTAATGATCAGGACGTGCTAAATCTATTTTTAGCCTAACTAACTTAACCAATTCCATAAATCTAGGAACTGCTTGATGATGTGGTGTAACTGCATGCTGATTTCTGGGTGGACCGTTGATGAAGCCTCTGCACGACCTCATCTGACTGGAAAAATGAATGTACTGGGACAACTCATTTTCTACTCGATCAGATCACAGAGTTCCTCCCATCGAAGATGACTGGGCATGTTGACTTTGATTAGCCGTCGATACACTTCATCCATTTCTGTGTACTTGGCGAAGGTAGGCTTGGTGAGGAAGATGTATCGAATCTCATGTTGGATACTGATGTCCCACTGAAGAGAATCTAGAAATTCTTTGCCAGTGATGCTGCCTTGAATTCCTGCAAACTTTGAACTGTCCTTAGCCACATCGGCCAGTCTCTTCTTATAGTCTGGGAGTGTCATCAATTTATCATTTATTAATTTCAGACCAGGTAGACCTTTCTTCTGTAGAGCCTCAATCTTACTGAAGAATATTTGTACCCCTAGGTCCATGGCCTGAACCTTTTCTTCCAGCTGAAGCATTAATCCTCTCTTGGTCAAAACTCTTTTGACCTCAAGGATGGTCTATGTTCTGTCTTTGATTTTCAGCTCTTCCGGCTCTTCCCTGGTCTTAGAATTCAGGAACTTGATGATCTCGTTCGCCTGTGTTGGCATCTCTCCCAATTCTGATCGGATCTTCTCAATGGCCTGCTTGCTTCTCTGTACCAATTCATTCTTCTCAAACATGATCTGTATCATGGGCCATATCTCATTCATGGACTTGGTGATGTCTGTCCATACACTTTCTTTAACCTCGGCCAAAGTCTTTCCTGCCACTGTCTGCTTCCGGAGATGTTGTAACTCCTGTTTGAGTTGATCTGTCACCTGCTTTTCCTTGGAGAGGCTGATCTGAAAGGAAGATTTGAGTTCCTGAAGGTTCTCAATATCCTTTTTAAGCCTGTTGATCTCTATTTCCTGCAGGTTCATCTTTTCCATAGACTTAGCCAGGTTGGTTGTCTTCTCCAGGGATGTCAATGGAGTTGCAAATGGGACTTCTGTCACTGATGTTGTTCTCACTCCTGAAATTGGAATGGCATTCAATGGAATGACTTCCATTGGCTTTAGTTGCTCTTTCTCTTTTACTAGCTTCTCCATCTCAGATCCCATCTCCTTTAGCTGTGCATTCTGCGCCATGAGTAGCTTAAGCATTTTATCTTTCTCTCCTTCTTTCTCTGCTATCTCCTTCACCTGCGAATCCTCTGTGGGCGGGAGCTTCAGTTGTTTCCTCAATGAGGCTATGCCAACATTCTTCTTCTTTATCATTTCCTTAGCTACTTTCATGTTCGAAGGATCGTAACTGATCTTGAGGACCAACTCCTCCAAAGTCTTGATCCTATTGTCCTTGGAAAAGGACAATATCTTCTCCAACTTGAGTTGTGTTTGAACATTGTTCAGGGACACCTGCAATTTGGACGCAGTAGTGGAAGCATGCGCCAACATATAGAAAACCATTTCCCCTGTTTTCTTGTGAAGATCCATTTGATCAACCGGATGCATGTCCTTCGTCTGGAATTCGAAGGTGGCCCTTTTGTAGTCAGTGATCACCTTTGGATCTGGCACCTGTGCCTGGAGGAATGTCATATGCATTCTTCCCTTCTCGGTGTCGAATGTCGATAGCAACCTATGTTGCGCAGTCGACGTCTGCTTCCAGAACTGGGTGCAAGTACTACTGGTCAGGGTCTGGTTCCTTTTCTTGATTAGCTCATATTTTTCAAAAATGCTCAACTTGGGTCCTACCTTGTCTGGCTGGGTGGTCAATGAAGAATCTGTGGATTTCTTCGGCAATGCTGAGGTAATGACCTTCTGGAGGCTTGCACCAAGGGGTGGCCTATCAACCTTGGTCACTGTTGTAGATGGGGATTCTTTTTCTCTGGTCAGGCCAGGAACTGACATAGTCTTAGGCCTCTTAGTATGAAGCTGGAACTCTTCGGACGATACCTCCGTGACAGGCGAAGATAAATCTTGCCTAGGCCTTTTCTCTTTCTGGACTTGTGGCGTGGTTGTTTGTGACACAGTGGCCGGGGGATCCTACTGTTCTACTTTGACCAATGTGTTAGGCTCCCACACTAACTGGTTCACAAACTTCTCAATTTCAGGCCTAGATTCATGAACATATGGGATGTTCTTGTTCTTCACCCTCATCTCGGAGATGATCCCACATGGATTGTAATGCCATGGGAAACTCATGAAGAACTTCATCTCCTTCAGCAGCTTGTCTTATTCTTCCCCAGTGCCACGATTGTTGCAGATGAAGGAGCCAATCTGCCCTTTGATCCTGAGCTACTGCTTTTTTTTCAGTGACACAAAATGGATATCATCGGAATTTATTATCTGCCTTATTTATTCCAAAGCAAAAATTCTCACAGGCAGGTACTTGGGAAGCTTATACGGTGCCAACTCGAACCCGTATACTCTGATATCAATGTAATATTGGTACAAATACCAATCCCCTATCTTTGTGTTATCCGAGAGATGCAGGATCCTCTGAACTTCATCATTTATTCGAGGCTCGGGCCTACCGCTAAACATACTTACCACAGGGTGGTAAAATTGATCAATGAACTCCTTGAAATTGAACTCTGTGGAGTTGTGCTTGAGCAAGGAGGTCCATGCTATGACTGCCTATGGTATACCATCTCCATCCATATTCTTAATGGAAAAGATGAATTTGTCCACTTGGAAGAAGACGAACAAGTACGCCAGTGTGGACGAGTATCGAAACATGCCTTCCGTGGCGAAATTCATGAACTGTTCTTGAATATTGTTCGCTAGGAATGTGCTGAAGTCAAAATGGGTGGTGGGCTTCTCATCAGGAGAGAAGATGGATAAAAACCCTAGAATGGGTTCATATACCCACTGATCTAAAAAGTATCCTAACAAGGCACAAAGGGATGAGATAATCCAGTTTCCTTTAGTCGAGAACATGGAAGAATGATAAGGAGGATTTGTGGAGGGAAATTGAGCGGATGGAGGAAGGAACAACTCGAATATTTGAGCTCTTTGGGGGAAGGTCATTTTCTGGTATAATTCTGTAAGAATTTCCAGGTTGAAGGGTGATGCAGAGTCGACTCGGGGGATTTGCATCATTTGGTCGATAGATTCGGGCGTGATGAGGAAAAGAATCTCTCCGGACAAGGAGACGACGACTCTTTGCCCGGGAATGTAGTGGGCTTGGCACTTGAGGGAGAATTATGGAAAAGGGTGAATCCGAGGGAAGAGGTAAAGGGGTAAGTTGGACTCCCAGAGTCCGATTTCATCACTCTGGTCCAGGAAAACTTCCCTGAGCGACGACTGAAGGTCTGCGAAATCAAAATCGCACTTTGTGTCTGCGATTAAGTGGTCTTTGTCAACTAGTGGGATCTTGTCAAGGTCGACAGGAGGCGGGAGAAACAGATTCTCCTCTCCTTCTGCTTGTTTGGACTTTGGCACCATTACTACAACAATACCTGCAAGAAAAACAAAGTTAGAGGGGTGGCTGCTGGTGGGGGCAACTGAATGTAATGGAGGCGAAAACGGTGTAATTCTCTTTGGTGCGATGAGTGGGTAAATGGTGAAAGTAGGAAGGAAAATGGTAGTTTGGATAAATGGGTGTCTGTTGGGTGCGGGAGACAGGTCAGTTGGTTAACGGATAGGTCATCCAGTAATAAATGGCCAACGGATCACTTAGAGTGTGAGATGGCAGGTGACGGTGACTGAGAGATACGGATGAGTGACATGGCAGCTACCAATTTGGGTAAAGGTCATGGTGAGGGGGCTTGCCACGAGCGAATGGGGGGGGGGAAGGACTGACAACAGTTATGGGACGTGACTATTTTGGGAAAGGTGGATGGTGACGTCCAAAGGTGACGATGGTATGTCAGACAGTAGGAGATTATGGGACTCGGGGCCATTAGATCGTTTCCACGTATAAAGAAGGGCCTGCTAGAGGAAAGATACCATTCCGGACCCCCCCCTCAGTTAAAAGCATAACAGTCGGGGGGTCCAAAAAACATTTTGGGCCATTGATCTATGCGCCTGCTTCTGAGCCACAGATCTATGTGCGTTGTTTATCGCACATTCCGGACCCCCCCTCCTCCATTAAAGGTAGAATGGATGAGGGGGTCCGGAATTCAACATTGATCATAGATATGCGCGCTTGATCCTGAGCCGTCCAGATGCGCGCGGGTCTTATCATCGATTCTGGACCCCCCCCCCCCCTCGGTTAAAGGCAGAACGGTCGAGGGGGTCCGGAATGATCTGTCCGCCGTAGATCTGGGCGCAATCATATGGACCATTGATATATGAATGAAACATAAGCAAGGGTGCGGAAAATACATGCGCTGAGGAAACTTTGGATAAGTGCTCTTTCGCGGGTTTTCTCCAAGGCCTTTCATGTCAACACCACCAAGGGGTTAGTCGAACAACATTTTAGGTATCCAAATCATGGTGCAACATTTATCATCAAACTGGTTCTTATTGAAATAAAGCAATAAAGAAACTAGCCTATATTCTAACCTAGCTTCCTATGACAATTAACCCAGATTAAACTGTTGGGTTAAGAATTTACTCTACCCTGGGGCTATCTGACCAAGATTAGATGGTCTGGCCAGATTTATTCACTAATCTATCCTAGACACTTTGGCTAAGATTAAGCTGTTTAGCCAAACTCATTCACTAACCCTATCAACATCAATTTAAAAAAAGAACTTGGCCATGCTTGAAAGGTATGGACCAAGTTACTATTATTGCATGGGGCTTTTTATTGAAATTCTTTATGCCCTCTTTTCTTTTCTTTTTTCTTTTTTCTTTCTTTTTCTTTTTCAAATTATTTGCAGAATGAAAAATCATTTGTCAACAAAAATACTAGAGATAGATAATATTCCAGTCACCAGTTGATCCTATAACTTATAGGGTGATAACAACTCCACTGGTGATGATAAAAACCAAATGGCTATGAAGGCTATCCTGGCTAGGAGGTTTTCCCCACTCAATTTCTCAGCCATAGATGGTTACCCACATCTTGTGCCTCAAATTGATGAATTTCAAGATCTGCTGCCTAGATTTTATGAAGGTGATGATGACAACCGTTTTGAGGATGTTCATTAATTTCATGCTTTGATGCAGCAACTTGACATCCATCATGAAGATCTATTGATGAAAATATTCATGTATTCATTGGAAGGTAATGTGAGGCAATGGTATAGAACACTCCCTGCTTCTAGTATTTCCTCTTTGAAGGACTTTCATGATGTTTTTTATTCTCATTGCAAGATAATTTATCCAGCTGAAAGACTTTTTGAGAATTGTTGTGAGGGGTATGCATCATATATTCAAGAGTCAACAAGTGATTCCTCTAGTAGTGATGATGAAGGGGATGATTATAGAGAGCATGACTTAGATGATGAGTTTCATAATGCTTTTCCTAAATTTGAAGAACAAATGCATCATTCATGTCAAAATCTAGGTCCCCAAGAGAATGATCAATATGGACAATCCATCATTTCCCTTTCTCCTCCTTTTCTCGATTCTTTAAGTCAAGAGGTCATCTTAGGTTCAGATTTATTTCATCATGAGAATAATGTTGCATCTTGTCATGAACGAATTCATAGCTTACCAGTTGTTGTTGTAATCCCTCCTATTGTTAATGAACCAGTGTGCCATGATTTGCCAAGTTTTGATGACTATGAGGATGTTTTCACTGAACAACCAGCTGTCCCAGCTATTATACTAATCCCCTCAACCATTAATAGTCAAATGGTCATTGATTCACCTTTGTATGATGATTATGAAGATGATTTTCATGAAAAATCTGTTGAAGACCTTATATCAGAAAATTACCCTTCCCATCAAAGAAACAATAGCTTGTTTCAACCCTCATGTCATATTTTTGTTGCTAAAAAAGAAGGAGAAGATGATAATCTAAGTTTAGAAGGTAAAAAACTGAGAAATTGGGACCATAAGCCAAGCTATGATGAATATCCCTCACAATCAGAAGATAAGATAGAAGAATGTAGTTTCCCAAGCACTTCTAATTGTGATGAAATGCCCTATCAACCCCCTATTCCTCTTGAAGACACAAGCTTAGTTTCATCAAGCAGCTAAGATCAAATGCCATGTGATCATATGATAAAGGTTGAAATTAAAGAAAGACAAGCATCACTAAGCATTTTTCCTAATACACCTCATGACCAAGAGTGGACCAACGCCATATGCATTGAGGATGAATCAGAAAATCAGCAAGCCATACAACAACCAAGCACAGTGGAAGAAGGACCTAATGAAATACTTTTCCTTTTTACACAAAGCAATGTCACAGGGGCAAGTATTGATGATTTTTTTCAGTATCCATTTGCAACCTGTCTGCAAGCAGAAAGTGGGCCTAGGCTCATTGATTTATTCAATGGAAAGTGTATTGCCACATGTTTCTTTGATGCACCTTCAAGTAAGAATTATCTCTGGTGCTTAAGGAAGCACATTTCAAAGCTTCAAACAATTGAAAAAATGATGAAATGGATTCATTGGTTGTTTAACTTGAATGCTTAATTTTCCCAATAATTAGAGTAGGTGTGTGCAATAAGCTTACTGAACAAGCATGATTTTTATCATTTTTGTCAGTTTCAGTTTTCATTTTCATTTAGTTTCAGTTGAAGGTCGCAAATCAAAGCAGATTGTAGAGGTTAAAGGTTGGGAGAAACCCTAGGATAAGGCACTGAAACTACAAGAGTTCTTAGAGTCTCACAGGGAGGAATCTATCCCCCATGGAGCCTATGTTAGCACAAGAATTTGCAACTCGAAGAGGCCTAACTATCATAGTTTTGGTTTTTTGCTAAAGTGTTAACTCCCTCATTGGTAAAGTGCACAACCTACTATACTGCCAAGACACCTAAACACAATGGGTTCGACATTATAAAAGACCACCAACTGCTCTGCACACGTTCAATATTGAAGGCACTGCATTTTGACATTGCTATCTAAACCTACACACAAGCGCAACATAAGTGGCACTACCTACAGGCACTACCTATTATTTCTGGCAGAAAACGAATTGTGCAGAGTTATTTTACTAGTTTTTAGTGACTAACTTGAAACTTGGATTTTGAACAATTGAAAAGGTATTTTTGAAAAATGGAGGAGGTTTTTGTTCATAGCATACCAAATAAAAAAAACCTCTCTCAGGTTTTCAAAATGTGTTATGGTTTGAGAGATATCAGACATAGAATTGGCGCTACCCAACTGTTTTATAGCAGCACTTGCTAATTTCTTGTAGCGGTCACGGTTTTGATATTCGCCTTGTTGGGAGATTGCCACATGTCAAGGAGGGTTCGAATGAATTCTCAAGGATCAGTTAGATGTCAAGGGAAACCTGCACCTAATATTTATCTCCATAAAATGCCTCATGCAATGAGGTGGAGACATTTTATTAATGACTTCCAACAAATTCCTAAAAAATTAGCAGTTTGTTGGATTTTTGTCTCTTTGATTGTTGTCACCTATCTCCAAGGCTTAGAATCCAATGGAGATGGGATTCGACCTACTTATTTTTTTTGGATGCTATTGTATATTTAAAGAAGGAAATATCTCTTGGAGAAAGGGGTTGGATTCATGATCCAAGAGGGGAGAGAGCTAGAGGAGTAGTTTATTTGCTCAATTGTAAGCCTGAGGGCTTGTTGTAATTAGCATTTATGCCATTAGAGATTCATGAGAGTTTCTTATCAGAATTTGTGTTCTTTGTTATCATTCTATCTTGTCATCTTGCTTGAATAATATTTACAGATTTTGAAGATCAAAAGCCGCCTCTGGTTAACGAATTCATGAGGTGCAAAGGATTTGTGGTAATTCCTTGTTAATCAGAGTTTATTGTTCAATCACTCTTCAATCTATATTACATAAAGGCTCTCTGTTATGTCGCTATTCTTCTCTTTGTTTACCTTATATTCTTCTATCCATCTTTGCATAAGCCTTTTGTTTGGTAGGTAGTTTGATTTCCTTTGATTTGTAGGATGTTATGACTCCATGCCCAATGGAATGTATTTGCAATAGTTTGATGCCCTCCTTTTTACTCTCCTCTTGTTGATCCACCTATTCAAACTATTTTAATCCATTTAAATTTCTATGTTACCAAGCTTACTCACATTTGCATTCTGGGAGTGATTCTTGGATTGATAACAAGTGGTATCAGAGGGGTATGCTCCTTGTCATCTTAATGCATAGCCCAACGAGGTCAGAGTACAAAGAGTTGGGTCTTGATATTGTTTTTCTTGAGGAAAAAAGCTCTTGCACGCCAAAGCGACCTCTCATGGAAGGAAAAAATAAAGATGACGAGACATGAGATCCTTTCAAACTCTTGATCGAGGAAGCCTTCATGCAACATAGGAACGCAATGATGGATAGTTTCGTGCAAATCCTTCGGTGACTACCAACAAGCGACACATCTTCTTCGAGCGGAGGCACTGGCCCTTCAAGGTACAAATCGACTTCTATATTCCTATATTTGAAGGTCAGATAGACATAGATGCTGTAGACAAGTGGTTGAATCTGATAGAAGGGTATTTTTCTGTCCATAACTTTTCGAATAGAGAAAATATTACTTTTGCGCTCCTCAAAGTTGTTCCCCATGTCCAAGATTGGTGGGAAAATTTATGTGAGAAAAAGGAAACAGAGGAAACCTTGTTATTTATAGTCACAACCACCTGGGAATCCTTCAGGGATGCTATTAAGGAACAATACTACCCTGTCGGAAGTTATGAAGACTTGTATACTAAATGGACCACACTACGGCAAGAAAGAGACCAAGCAATACTAGATTTCACAAATATCTTCCATACCTTGCACACCAAGCTAGGTATCAAAGATTCATAGAGACATATGGTGCTCAAGTATCACATTGCTCTACATAGATACATCCAGAATGAAATATAATTTTTGGACATCTCATCCTTGGGCGTGGCATACCGATATGTCGTCAAAATCGAGCATAAGCTCAAACAAAAGACGTGGTAATTTGGGCCTGGGAAACCCTCACAACAAAATCCAGGAAAGGGTAGCCCCAACCCACAAGAACAAAGGAAAGAGAAAATATGGATAGTATTAGGAAAACCAGTCCAAGCCGCAAGCAAAGAAGGACACTAGAAAGACAAAGAAAGATACCAGGAAGTGGTGCGACTTCCATAAGAGCCCTTGGCATAACACTGTTGATTGTCGCTCAAAGCATTCACTAGTGGCCGAAGTGAAAGCCTCTGAATCAAATGCGGATTCTGACTCTGAGCTAGAACCAGAAAGGGGAAGACATATCATTGACGTAGAACCTAGTGGTACCATTGCTACCACCAACCTCCAGCCTAGTGAACCAGACGAGCTAGAAGAAGGAGAGAACCTCTTCCATTCACATATGTGGGTAAAAGGCACCCCACTGCACTTCATCGTTGATAGTGGTAGCCAAAAGAACCTCATCTCAGAAGAGGTCGTCAAGCGGTTGGCCCTGCCGAAAATGTCGCACCTACAACCCTACACCATTGGATGGCTCCTCCAAGGAAGCGATCTCCACACTAGCCAACAGTGTCAACTATCGTATGACATCAAGCCCTTCAAAGATGAGGTATTGTGTGATGTTGCTCCTCTCAAAGTTTGTGATGTTCTTTTGGGCCAACCTTATTTATGGAAGTGTCATGTTGTATATGAGTCTAGGCCTCGTAGTGTTATTATTACTTTGAAAAAGAAATTGTATAGGATACCCAAGGCAATCCCACCTAGTGCTATTTCCTTGATCTTTGCTAAGCAATGTAGGAAGGTCATCTCGCAAACGGGGAAGTTTGTCTTCTTTGTGATTCGCTCTCAGAATAAGCGAAAAATCACAGCCATATCCAGGGTCTCTGTGGCTGACCTCTCCACACAACAGAAGCAAGTAGATAAGGTCATGGAAGAATACTCAGATATCTTATCCTCACCTACCGGGGTACCTCTGCACTGCCAGATCAAGTACCCCATCAATCTGACCCCCAACGCATCGCTGCCCAATGGGATAGTCTATCAGAACTCTCTGTTAGAGAATGAGGAGATCAAGCGATGAATCCAAGAACTGCTCCACAAGGGGAACATCCATCCCAGCTCATCACCTTGTAAGAGCCCAATCGTGCTAATAGAGAAGAAAGATGGAACCTGGGGACTTTGCATTGATTACCAGGCTTTGAATAAAATCACAGTCAAAAACCGATAACCGATTCCCTGAATCGACGACCTCCTTGATAAACTCATGAGGGAGAAATACTTCAGTAAGATTGATCTGAAGTCTGGCTACCACCAGGTCCTGATAGAACAAACAGATGTATGGAAGACCACCTTTAAGTCAAAGGAAGGCCTTTTTGAATGGTTGGTCATGCCCTTTGGTTTGAAAAATTCTCCGGGTAATTTCATGAGGATGATGGATGATATCATGCAACCATTCACCAATACTTTTGTAGTGGTGTGTCTGGATGACATTCTCATTTACAGCAAGACTTGGACTGAACACTTGCAACATATTCAACAGGTTCTACACACCCTACGATAGCACAATCTATACGCCAACTTGGAAAAATGATCCTTCGGGTCCATTACCTGGGCTACATCATTGATCAACATGGTGTACATGTGAATCCAACCAAGATCCAAGTCATCTGTGACTGGCCAACCCCAACCACACTCACTGAGATTCAAATCTTCTTAGGCCTTGCCAATTTCTACCACAGGTTCGTGTTGGGATTCTCCCATATTTCATGGGCCCTCAGCGAAATAAACAGGGGTGGTGGTAAGGAGGAATTTGTGTGGGGCCAGTCCCAACAACAAGCATTCAATGATTTGAAGCAATGTTTGTGCTCATCCCCAGTACTTTAACTACCATACCTACAACATCCCTTTGAGATCGATACAAATGCTTCAAACTATGATGTGGGCATCGTTCTCACTCAGCACGGCCACCCTATGGCCTATCATAGTGAGACATTATCCGATGTTGTCTGTAAGTACCCTACTTACGACAAAGAAATGTACTCCATTGTGCAAGCCTGCCGCCAGTGGAGACATTACATTCTTGGGAAGGAGACAATCATCCACACTGATCATAAGCCACTGCAGTTCATGCAGACACAAGGAAAATTGCAAAATGACCGCCATCAAAAGTGGTCCATATACTTGCAGCAATTCCACCTCAACATCAAGTATAAAACATGAAGCACCAATCACATCGTTGATTGCCTGAGCAGACCGCCACTCGTGGAACTCACCACACTGCTAGACTCTTACGGCCATGAGACCTCTGGATGGCCCCAACTCTATGAGACAGACCCAGACTTCGCCACCACTTACCAAATGTTGGGTGCAAACGTATTTGCCGATAATTTCCATCTTCAGGATGGGTTGCTGTGTCATCTGGGCCATATCTGTGTTCCATCAAGCGAGCGAGCAAAGCTGATCTGGGAAGCCCACTACATTCAGGTGGAAGGACACTTCAACATCGAAAATACAGTGGCGATGCTACAGAAACATTTCTACTCGTCGAAACTTTGATAGGACATCAACAAGTATATCAGGTCCTGCACTGTCTGCACTATTGCCAAACCGACCACTAAGAAACAAGGCCTGTACACCCCTCTTCCTACTCCTGACAGGCCATGGGAATCCATCTCAATGGACTACATGTTGGGACTCCCATCCACCAAGCGGGGAAATGACTGTGTTTTTGTGGTTGTTGATCGTTTTTCTATGATGACGATTTTGGTTGCCTACAAGAAGAGAATCACAGCAGAGGCCACTGCCAAGCTATTCTTTGAATGAGTCTGGGTACATTTTGGACTCCCAAAAACCATTGTCTCAGATCGGGATAGTCAATTTATCATCACATTCTCGTCAAGCCTCTGGTCACTGCTGGACACCAAGCTCACCAAATCCACGACCTTCCACCCCTAGAAAGATGGCCAAACCAAGGTCGTAAATTGAATAATTATGCATATCCTTCACATGTATAATTCAAAGCACCCTCACACATGGGATGAGATCCTTCCCTATGTCCAACATAGCTACAACCGAGCCCTGCGTAGCTCAACCAACCAGAACCCCTTTCAGGTGGGGTTGAGATTTGAACCATTGGGTCCCATAGATGTTGCACTTCCCCTTGCGGTCACCTCGACCGATTCATCTCCTGCTCCAACTGAAGTTGACAAAGCCACCCGGTTCATTGAGTGGACCTAGTACATCCGCCAACATGTTCAAGATATCCTACAGAAGTCCAATGACAAGTACAAACAACGCCATGATCAACATCAGGTGCCACATAAGTTTCAGGTGGTCGAAAAAGTTTTGTTGCACTTGCAGAAAGAACACCTTATAGGACCCCATCGGAAGATTATCCCACTCTGTTATTGGTCATACACCATCACCAAGGCCATGGGGGATAATTATTTTGAGCTCAACATTCCTCCTTTCCTTGGCCTGCACCCAGTGTTCAATGTGGATCTCCTTTGCCCTTATTTCCCACCATTATTGGACACCTAAGAAGTAGTAGAACAACTGACACCAACAGAGCTCAACCCTGATTGCATACAATAGGAATCCAATGATCATATTGTGGACACATAGATCAAGGGAACTCTACAACAAAGGATCCAACTTTATCGAGTCGTCAAAGCAAGGCAACTTCTACACCAAGGCAAGTGGCTCACCCGAGGCCAAATTCAACAAAAATTTCCTCATCTGATGGGGGACCTCAAAAAAATGGAGACCATTTCTTCCTAAGGAGGGAGGATTGATCCAGGTGGATATCGGTGGCCACCCATAGTTTCCAACTGGCTCAAAACAGTTTTCTGGCAATTTTGGTAATTTACTATTTTTAGCAGTTTTCACTTACGGAGCCTGTTTGAGGCCCTAAATGATGTTTTTTGGTAAAAAAGGTTTGAAATATGGAAGTTCTTTCCATAATGCACCTAAAATGAATCTCCTCGAAGATACCTTTCCAACGAGCTATCAAACGCCTAAAATGGAGATTTTATGCAAAAGCTACGACCCCGAGAAGTTGATGTACTAACTTACCCAAACGAGGCCCACATGGCTTTTGGCGCTTCATCTCCTAGGGTTAGGTTTTTGGATGTCTAGGGTTTTTAGCATTCCTGCTTATGGTAAAAATGCCTTCAGAGCCTCATTGTAATAATCTTCTTGCGAATGAGCACAACCATCACATCTCTTCTCAGAGATAAGCCGCCATAATTCCAGCAAGCTTGTTTTCGCTGCATTTTACAGTTTCAGCTTATTTCATTATTGAATAGAAAACTAGTTTTACTGTATATCTGCTATTTTGTGTTAAGCACCTGTTAATAATCTGTATTCATTTCGTTCTTCTCATAAAATCTAGATTAGGTAGTTCATCCTCTTCTTAAGGCCCATAGTTTGTTAATTGGCAATAACACATTGTCTTTATGGTGTGAATGTGGTTTGGTCATTTCTATATGAGTAATGAATGTTGGATGCTAGGTTAGAAAGGGACTTCAATTGTAGTGTAAAAATTTAGTAAGAACACTAATCTCAATCTCAAACAAGCATTGTTCTGAGGCTCATAATCCTTTTGAATCCCTATAGAAGTCAAGGCAGGCCTTAGAGGAGTGTTTTGCCTAAGGGAGAACACTTAGCAAATTTAAGAAGAAATTTCAAAAGCTTTTGGTTAAAGTAAGAAAGAATTTTAAAGTGTATCGCATGAAGAAATTATTTTTTCTATACAGTGTGTATCGCACGAAGAAAAACTTCATGCGATACAACAGAGGCACCCAAAAAGTTGAGGAAACCAAGGAGAAAATACTTAAGTTCGCAGAGGCTTTGGAATCATTGCACAGAGATAAAACTTCATGTGATCCGAGTATCACACAAAGATAAACTTTAGGCAATATGTTGCACGTAGCCAAAATTTTAGGCAATGCAATAAAGGGACCTTGAGACTCAGGCCATGTTGGCATAGGGGAAGACCCAAGGTTCAACGCTACAAGAGCACACCAACAAAACCCTAACTACATGCCCTTTCAAAAACACCTGCGAAGCAAATGAAGTCTCACCCGAGGTAGAAGCAGAGGTGGTTGCAAGACTTAGGTGTCTACAACCTTAGCTAGGACATAGATCTGTGATTATATCGCTTACAGAGCACTTAGCATCGATCATTTGTCAATCTTCAACCCTTATTATACTTCACAAATAACACAGAGCATCGCGACATTCGCTTATATCTAAGGTATCTTTGTACTTAGCAATAGTAAAATAGATCCGATCCAGTAGATCCGGACTAAGCATCTTCATACATATCAGGCCTACTATTCATACACATCTAATAAGCACAAAGCAGAAATAAATCTATCTAAATATATCAAAGAACTTAGCAAAAGCAGAGATACGCACATTGAGTCAAAGCACAAAGCATAACACACAGATTTACATGGTTCACCCCCACCCTGGAGCTACGTCCACCAACTCTTCTTCTTTATTATCATCGACCAAGCGGTTACAAGCACAAAGCCACCAAACCCTACTATGCACAGGAAAGAAGATCTGCACAACTCGCTAGATCCTTCTTCCTTTTCTTAAAACACAAATCCTTCTATATCTCCACACAGGGACTTGCACTAAGCTCTGCAAGCCTATAGAATTCATAACACCTCGATCACATAGATCACACTTGGCACGCAGCCTATATCACATAGATGTCGATCTATCCTTTATCTCACTAGCTTACTATTTATACATACAAAATAGGCCTAAGCATGGGTAAAACCCATGGGCCAATATCCCAATCCCGTTACATATTCCCAAAAACCCAAAATGGACCCAAAAGTGGGTTGAGATCCCGTGATCTCTGCTCCATCTTGCGCTCCTCCTTTGATGGTTGTTGAAGTCCCAAAAACAATCAAATATGAAAAAGTGCTCCCGAAACTTCGTCAAGGGCCAATAGGCCCCCAACGCTCACCTATGACTCATCCCGAGTCACTCTGGTCTGAGCAATTCTACCTCGAATTCCTTGATCTTGGCTCGAGTTTCTTCAACCTGCTGTAATGCTACGACCTCTTCCTCAGTGAAGTCCTAGATGACTGCGTCATTGACTGGTCCTTCTAGGCACTGTTTGGCTGCACTCACAACCTATTCAAGTTCTACTCCTTGGCTTTCAACTTCGGTGAACAGTTGGCATGCCTTCTCTTGCACTAGTTGAATTCGTTGAGAGACTTTCATCACTTTACTCTGAATCATGTGGATTTGTTGTTGGGCAGTGCACTACTCTGGAAACCTCTTCATTCTTTCAACTGGTGACAAGGCCTTCAGCTGCACTTGTAATGTATCTCCGTGCTACTCTGTTTCCTGGAGCTGCGCCTCCAATGCCTGCAATTATGGATTCTCTATGAGGTTCTCATAAGTTTGAGCTCTTCTAGAGCTCAACTTATTGCATTCCAAAGAAGGGGATTTTATTTTTCCAAATGCACTGCGAGCAGTTGCCTCTCTTAGGTCTCTGATTTCTTGAGGAGTCTTGGGCACAGTCGGAAGTTCCAGGTTTGTGATGCACTACTGAAGTTGTTGGATCACTTCTTCAAGTTGTGGCACCTGTTGTGGAATTCATTCTTTAGCTCTCACTTCTATGATGGTCCCAACACAAAGTGCTCTATTGACTCGTTCCTTTATTTCTAGTTGCTCTGTGATCAACTGCTCCTTTCTCTGCTGTATCTCTCCTTTCTCTTTGTCCCACTGTACTTGAAGAGCAATTTTTTCTCATTCTGCAGCACTGCGTTGCTTGAAAAGTACTCCTTGTACCTTTTTCAAATCCTGGATGGCTTGCGCTGTCTCTTCCTGAGCTTGTCGAAGGCGAGCTTCAACTTTATCGGTGATCTGGTGCAATTGGGCTGGCTCATCTCCTAGTTCTATTGTTCCTGCTGTCAGAGGCATAGTGGAGACTGCATAAATAGACTAGAGTGCCTGCTGCACTCCTTGGAGTTCAATATCAATACGATTCTACATCTGCTCTTGCTTCGCTTCTTGCTTCTCTAATACCTCCTATGAAGCATCGTTCACAGCTACAATGATGAAATTAAAATCATCCAATGTGAGGGTAGTCTGCATATTGGTTACATGGGTTCTAGGTTTCTTCCAGGAGGAATATTTTGGAGGCAAAACCTTCCTTTTCTTCGACGAGTCCTCTTCATCCTTAGGCGGTGGTAATTCACTTTTTCGTTGTTTGATTTCTACGCCTTCTATCTCTTCGCCATCATCCTCTTCATCTGGTGCGATAGAGGCAGTCCTCACAGATCTACTGTCTATATCCTGAACTTCTGCAGGCTTCTTCATCTTACTAGGTCCGGGTGCATCCCGCGCAACTTCTGGGCTGTCTACATTGGACAAATCCGTAGGGTTGGTTGGAATAAGGAGGTCCGTCGAACATTCCTTAGTGATTTACTCTAAGTCTTCCTCAGTTAACTTGTAATATGACTGCAACTATTGCTTGTTCTCATCAACGTGTGTTGTTATATAAATAAAGTGGTGGTCTGCGCTGAACTTCATTAAGGGCCGAAACCTATGAAGGGTATTCGGGGTCATCCGAGGCTTGGACTGAATGGCTTGCTTCAACTAGTTGTAATAATTATGGAAGACGACATTGGACTGCCACTGTTTGTTCATATCATTATACTACCACAAGGTATTGAACTTCACGGCCAAAGGTTCAAAGGGATTAATGTCAGGGAAGGTCGCACCTTCCAGCATTTCCCATGCAATGAATGCGATCAGTATGAGAAGCCAAATGAAGTGGAACTCATACCCTTGGTCTTGTGTTTCCCAGCAATCAATCTCTAGATGGTTTACAAGGTATTGCGCACTTCCCGACGAGGTCAACAATGAATCCAGTTACTTGGGTGGGCCGGTTCTTGTGAACTAGCTTGCCTACAATCAGCTGACATGTGAGGTGCATTGTGTCGTTCTGGATAGAGGCTACCTTGTTACCTCACGTGCCCTTGTTGACATCGCCATAAGTTTATTTGATTCTCTACGCTAATGCTCGGTCTGAGATCTTTCCAGGGTAAAAGTCCTGTGGGTCAGGGCCCTGCATGCTCATCACTTTGATCCGATTGATCAAGGTTAGATCCATAGTTATGCGGCAGTTCAACCATAAGTATCCTCCGTGGTAGCAGGACAACAACAATTTCACACATGCGTTTACTTCCTGGTGTCAACCGAAGTGTGAGATCTTCATCACATTAAGCAGTGTGGACTGCGCGAGGTTCTAGGTCCATGGCTACGGGATAATCTTCAAATTATTTCCTTTGGTCCTGGTCAAGTACTTATGAGGGGCAAGCATGTTGTAAGATTTCCGATCTCCAAGGTTGAAGTCACTAAACTTCAAGGCTACGAGCTTATCCTGGTCGACACGAACTGTACGTATCCCTTTCGGGAGGTACGCCATGACCAAATCATAGTCAAAATCTCTGGGCACACTGTCCCGGTTGATGGCACCGCTTAGAGGGGGTAGGTAGGCAGGTAGAATGCTCGAAATCATCTTGGCATTCACAATATCGTGTCTATGCTTCATTCTCATCTCTGTTGTGATTATGGAAGTTCCTGCTCCACGAGCAGTCGATGGAGAAGCTTGGACTCCTCTTATTGATGATGCTTGCACACCTGTAGACATCATTCTTTCCGACATGACTTTCTCGGTTCTGATATCAGCGAGTACTTCCTTCACAAATTCTTCAAGTGTGGTAAGCTCTTCAGACATAAGCACTAGGGGTTAATATCGGGGTTACAATGATCTTAGACACTGCACAGGAATGAACAACAAGGGTGCAATGATCACTCTATACACTTGATAGTATGCAGGCTTCAAATTCGCAATTGGAAAAATTGTTCTTCGTGCATGGCGCAACGAGATAAATAGGCAATCTTGGTAACAATTTACTTTGTAACAGGTATGAGCCTCATTAATTCTTGTTATGTCTGTTATGGCACAGTCCGACGGTCTGGTGATGGGCCATCAATGTGTTCTAACCCATTCGAAGCGGTAGTCGAACGGATATATCGGCCTCCAATGGCTATATTTCTTCGCCATGGCGAAGTGCCCTATGTCGTTGTTCTGATATCCTGACGAAGCTCCAATTCCGCAAAGTTTCTTTCTGCGAGGTACCCTCTAGAACCTACTATAACTTTTCAATCTTAACCCTCTTCTTACTTATATTCCTAGCCTTTTTCCCTGTGAGCTTCGTCTTGGTGTTTTTTTTCCCATTCTGATTCTTATTTTCCTTGGACGTAGTCACTTCGTGATGCTAAGATTCTTTCCTAGGATTTAGGTGTATCACTTCTTCTTTATCTGGGGTAGAAATTTCAACCTTCGGTATGCCTTCCGATGTTCCTGTAGCTCCAACATCTGGGCTTCTAGTGTCAGGTAGCTTCGATTTGTTCTCTCATTCTTCAATTAACTACGTGATCCTTCTGGTCATGAAATTTTTTAACTCTTGTATCTGTTGTTCTAAAACCTCTTCTTTTTCCTTCTTTCTGGATTGATCTCTTCCAATCCAAGATTTTCCAAGTAACATAGTAAACAGGGCGCTATCTTCAATGAATCTAATAATCTCAAAGTCTTCATTTTTTGAAGTTCCATTGACTGTCATAGGTATCCGAGCGATATTTCCACATAACATCATCATTTTTCCTCTGAATAGTCATATTCCTCCTAATCAAGGGATCATAGCAGGCTTCCCTATAACTTCCCAAGTTCTTTCTAGCATAATGTTCACTTGTGTCTCTTCATCAAGGACAAAGTCAATGTCAAAGTCTCCTATTCTTGCTTCAATGCATTCTTTTTCTTTGAAAATCTCTGATAGTTTGACATATCGGTGGTCATTCAGGGTCTCTTTAATTTTTATCAATACCTTCTCTGATTCTTACTGGGGTTCTGTGATCCAGGGGATCAAATTTTGCTCAAAAATTCAAAGTGTTCAAAATTTATTCAAATCGAACGAGAGCATAGGCCTCATCGTTACAAACCCAACGCAACTCGTTTGGGTTCAAACGGACGTCAGGAGCGAGAGATATCGCGTTCTATTCAAAATGACAAACATGCAAAAAAAGGGATGTTGACTGTACAGTCCATACAGACGCTGACGTGGCAAGTCGTACGACACGTGGCAGGAATCTATTGATATAGTTGGCATGTGACATGGCTTGTTGGCAGCGAACGGGATGGCGACACGTGGCCCAATCAATGGCCGCCACGTGTCACATGTTTATTGGTTTAAAATCTTTGCACTTGGCAGGAGTCGACCCCGTGACCTCCGGGCAGGGTATAGCCTTGGGAAAGGACGCCCAAGCAGTGCGCCCGCATGTGTTACTTAACATATGTATGTGTTGTAATATATTTGAATTTTCAAATATTTGAATTGGGGCGTGAACCGGGCCGGGGCTAAGCCTCGACCCACGGTTATATATATGTATTGCATACGACCAGTGCTACGGGCGGTTAACCCCACCGTAATATATATGTTGTAACCATTTTGATATGCGCGTGGTTTGACATATAACATGTGACCAACGTGTATGCGCACGGTTTAACCCTACGGTTTTGCATATGGTTTGAACTTTAGCCCTGTTGTGTATTGTGCGCGGTCATGTGGTGACCATGTGCCCACGGGCCTTGGTAGTTAAAGGCCGACATGTAACCGTTCGACAGTTTGTACCGGTTGTGCAATTGCACCCGGTGCTAAGTTTTTATGCTTAAATATGTGTGTGGGCTAGGTTGAGCCAACAAGGGTGCGTTTTGTAGATGCAGAGACAACAAGTTTGAAGGGAGGACTTCCAGGAAGCCTATCTTCTTCAATTTTTGGCCAAACAAGGTGCCGAAAAAGCCCAGCTAGGGGTTTTTGGACGTTCTGAAGCCATTGGAGTAGTCTATTTGGAATTTTGAGAATTGTAAAGCACATTTTTTGATCATTTTGAGCAAATAGTACAAATGATCCATTGGAAGTTGGACCAGGAGATGTAGCCCAAGAGAGGGGTGAACTCCTTTATCATTTGTTGTGTTATGTGTTTTCTGTTCACTGATTTTGTTTCTATTTATATGCATCTTGAATGAGTAAATCCTATTAAAATTGTGTTGCAAAGTTGATCCATTTTCATTTTAACACATAAAATTTAACTTGCAAATATTTTCAAGAATACAAGTCTTCTTCATTTTTAGATCAAGTTGGTATCAGAG
>ML813062.1:0-17126 GCA_009831015.1 Picea engelmannii
TGGTAGCCCCATTGTAAAAATTCATATCAATAATGTTTCAATATAAAACACATTAATAGATCTAGGAGAAACAATAAATGTAATGAAAAAAGGTACCATGGATGAACTACACTTGTCTAATCTTCGTAATACACCCACATTTTTACATTTAGTTGATAGATTGACAATAAAACCATAAGGTGTATTAGAGGAGATAATAGTCTCCTTGGATTCTTGGGATCACCATGTAGTTTTCAGGGTTTTACAACCAAAATCTAACTCAAGTGGGCACCCATTAATCTTAGGGAAGCCTTGGTTAGCTACAATTGATGCTTTTATCAGTTGTAGATTAGGGGATATGACAATTGCACAAAGGGATTCAATTTATATCCACCTGCTAAATCTTTAGCTGAATCAAAATTTACACAATGCTTTCAATATACAAATGATAATGAGGAAGTAGTACAACCTATTTTAACTATTGATCAAGTTATAAATCTAAAGAATGATATCGATGAAAATCAAATCATCAATCTTATTAATAATTCTTATTCTACTAAATATCATGGGGGAAGAATGCTTTTGATCATAAACATATCTTGGAAAAATATTTTCAAGATAATCGTACTATGGATACTTTATCAATAATTTCAGGTTCAATGTCTTCTGTCAAATCAATATCAGAATTAAGTAATGTAGTTGTTGAAATTTTTCAAGGAAAAAATATAAATATCAATTCTAAACTTGAAGAATTTCACAAAGAGAAATTAATCAAAACACTATAGAAACATTTTGTTGCATTCACATGGGAATACACTGATATGTGTGGAACCCACCCTAATACATATATTCATCATATTTATATAGAGGAAAATTCCAAGCCCATCGAGCAACCCCAAAGGCGTATGAACCCACTCTTGAAAGAAATTGTGAAAGATGAACTACATAAACTACTTAATGTTAATTTTATACATTCAATTTCTAGCAGTCAATGGGTATCTCCACTAATAATTGTTCTTGATAAAAATGGAAGATGGTTTGTTTACGTAGATTATAGGGAATTGAATAAAGCAACCTTAAAAGATCATTTTCCTCTACCTTTTACAGATCATGTTTTAGATACACTAGTAGGTAAAAATACTTTTCCTTTATGGATGGATTTAGCGGTTATAACAAAATTCAAATAGCTCTAGAGAATCTGGAAAAAAAACATTCACATGTCCATGGGGGACGCATGCCTATAGAGTACTACCTTTTGGTTTGTGTAATGAACCTACAACGTTTCAACACGGTGTACTAGGTATCTTTTCTAGCCTATTCCATGATTGTGTAGAAGTATATATGGATGATTTCACTGTCTATGGAAATACTTTCAAGGAAGCATTATAAAATTTAGAAAAGGTTTTAATCAGATGTCTACAAACTAATTTGGCATTAAGTAATGAGAAATAATTTATGTTACAAACTGAAGGAATTATTTTGGGTCATTATGTATCTTCTGCAGGTATACAAGTGGATCCATCAAATATAGAAGTCATTTCCAATATTCCAGTTCCAAACACCCAAAAAGATGTTAGGATTTTCTTAGGACATATTGGTTATTGTAGACGATTCAATGAAAATTTCATGAAAATTGCATCTCCATTATTCAAACTTACTAAAGATAATGATTTTTTCTGGAATATTCCTTACCAAACTACATTTGAAACTTTGAAAGAGAAAATTTATGTAGCTCCTATTTTAAGAGGGCCAAATTGGTCCCGCCCATTTCATATATCTACTAATACCTCTAACACAACTTTAGGAGCAGTGCAGGAAAAAAAGAAAATCAAGTATCTTATGCCATTTATTTTGTGAGTAAAAACATGACACCCCCTGAATTGAATTATATGGTTATGGAAAAGGAGTTCCTTGCATTAGTGCATGCCATCAACATATTTAGGAACTATATTATAGGAAATGAGATCTTCATCCACACTAGTCATTCATCCATTAGATACTTAATGAAAAAACCAATTACTAATGGCAGGGTTACCAGGTGGCTTCTATTACAAGAATTTAATATCACTATAATATATAGACTTTGTAAAGAGAATGTAGTCACATAATTTATTTCCAGGATTTGTAATGAAGGTGAATTAGTTCCTATTAATGATAATTTCCCTGACGAGCATATTTTTTCAATATTTACTAAATCTCCTTGGTTTGCAGATATTGTTAACTATCTAGCTACAAGAAAATTACCTCAACATATTTCCACAAAGGAGAAGTACAAGATCATTAAACTCAATGCCACTTACTCATGGATTGGTGGATAAATTTTTCATACTGGACTTGATATAATCATTCTAAGGTGTGTACGAGAGGATGAAGTATATGACATATTGAAGGCATGGCATGATGAACCATGTGGAGGCCATTTTGTTGATAAAAGAACCACATACAAATTCCTTCATCTGGGGTATTATTGGCCCACTCTTTTTAGATATTCCAAGATGTATGTCAAAAGTTGTGACAATTGTTACTGGATGGGAAGACCTATACAAGCAGATGAAATGCTTCTACAACTACATGTAGTAATAGAGTCATTTGAAAAATGGGCCTTGGATTTTGTGGGACCTATTTTTCCAATGTCTAGAAAGAAATGTATTCTGGTATGTATTGATTATGTCACTAAATGGGTAGAAGCTAAAACTCTTTTGCATGCTAATGAAGAAGATGTTGTATATTTTTTATTTGAGGACATATTTACTCGTTTTGGTTCCCTAAGATAAATTGTAACAAATCAAGGTTCTCAGTTCACATCAAATATTGTCCAGACTAACAGAGAACAATACAAGACCAAACATAATAATTCATCCCCTTATCATCCACAAGAAAATGGGAAGGTGGAGTCCACAAACAAATTTCTTGAATCTATCTTGACCAAAACAGTTAAGCTACACCACCAATATTGGGCAGATAGGCTTCCAGAGGCACTTTTGGCATACTAGACCACATGGAGGAACACCATCGGGAATATACCATATGAGCTTATGTATGGAAAACAAGTTTTGTTGCTTATTGAGTTCCAAATCAAGACTTTCATAATAACAACCAAGCTAGGTATGGATCTTTTAGAAGCATAACAGTAGAGGTTAACACAAATCAATGAATTGGATGAGATCTGATAAGATGCAATTCAACATACTACTATCATCCAACAACAAAGAATGAGATGGCATGAAAAATTCATCAGAAAGAAGAAATTCAAACCAGTTGGTTGGGCTCTGTTATTTGATTCTAGATTTAAATTTTTTAAAGGGAAGCTCAATACTCACTGGTTAGAGCCATATGAGTAGAAACAATTTTTATAATGGATCGTTCAAAATCAAAACTATTGATGAAGAGGGAATTTCCTTTCTAGTGAATGGGCATAAAATAATGTTATATCAGAAGCCTTCAAATAGAGAAGAATTTGTCCATAATTTTCTTCAAAAACTAGAGATTGAGATAATGAGTAAGAGAAATTCTTCCCCTACTCTTATCTCAAAATGTTTTTTTTTTTTACTGTTCTAAAAAAAGAAAATGTAATAAAAAAAAAGGAAAGAAAAAAATTAGTGCAATATGTGAAAATTGGACTACCCGCGCAACTATGCAAGAATTCTTTTTGAAAACCAAAGATCTAGAGGACATAATTCTAAATTTCTTCAAATAAACACATGACATCTACAAATTCTGTTCAATATTTCAGTAGTTCTTGATTTCTCGGCAACAAATTTCTTATTAGTTTGCAAAAAGTCAGTTTTTGCAACACCGGTCAGATAGATTCTTCCTTTCAGATTTGATTTTTTTTTTTCAGAGTTCTAGATGTTTTCATATTTTTCATGTTTTTTCTCAAAAAAAAATTCAGTAATAGTTGTTGGATTGTTTGAAATTTTCTTTTTGTTTCATAGTTTTATTATTGCATCATGCTAGATTTCTTTTATACCAGAGATTGCAGTTCAAGATTCAGAGATCATTGGTAAAAAGGTTCTATTTAGAGAGTTAATTTGTACAATTGGAGACTTTTATGCATTTATAGACACTTTCTACAACTATCGAAAGTCACTTGTAGTTGTTCTTCAAAGAAATTGTTAGTCATTAACTCATTTCAAAATATCCTACAGCACGAGATTAGTACAATTTTTGAATTTCATGCAAATTGTCATAAAATTCAATTATGGAGACTTTATCAACAACAAATGCATATCATCTTCAACAATAGAAATAGATTTAGATAATATTCAACATTAACAACACTCTTCATACCATCTTCAACAATAGAAGCACTCTTCAGATCACATTCAACAACAATAGTATATTTATATCATCTCCAACAACGACAACACTCTTCAGGATTCTTCAACATTATTTTCATCTTCATAATCTTCAATAGTTCCATAACTTTGTTTCAGAATATACAACAACAAATTCATCAGTTCCAGTGGCAGAACCAACATTCAAATTTAACCATGTTCCAGCTCCACATCTAGAGGTGATAAATTATTCAGGCTACAAGTAAAATTAAAAGGTAATAACTCTTTAAATCATCTTTGCATTCGAAATTATGAATTTTGTGAAGAATGGAAAAATCTGAGATTCAATATGTATTTACTCGGTTTTCCTAAGTCTATCCTGTCCTCTTAGAAAAATTCTTGAAATCGATGCCATTTATCCAATTCCACCTTTGAAACCTTACCTTAACTATGCACCTACTCATATATTAAACACTCTATACAACAATTATATATGCATGTAAAAATTGTATTTTGACATGCATTATAACAAGAGTAATAGAGTGATTGATTGGACCGATAAGATGATCCAAGCATGCAAGAGCGTCACCATTATTTTAAATTATGGTATGAAAAATGACATGAAAGATTACATGATTTTGAATTATGATCTCTATCATTGTTGAAGTCACCCAAATTTTTCTCCTTATTCGTAAAATCCCCCATATCTTCAGTGTTGTTTCCCATTTTCCTTGTGACAAAGAGTAGTGTTTTAGTTGGAATTCTCACTAAATCTGCAAATTTGAAGCATGGGACCTATGTTAAGACATGAGTCGATTGGTATTGAAATTTTGGAAGCTTATCCAAAATGAATGAGGTGATTTCATAGAGCTAGTTGGTTTCCTTTCTTACATAGATTTTAGGGGCACTACAAGCAGGTAACCAAAATTTTTATGAAGATGGGACAAAATCTCAAATTGGTGATATCAAGTTGAAATTATGAGAAACTTTCATTTCACAAGCTATAGGGCTATCTCAGGGTGGTGAACGATGGTTCAAGGATCAAAATATCAAAGGATAAATATGGAAATACTTCCTCAAAGACCCAGTGCAGGAAACTAATTGGAAGAAAGGTATGCCCACTTACGTGTTAAAAAAGAAATAACATGAAATTTTGTTCATTCTTCAGAAATGCATAACCAGTGAAGGCAGTACAGGTTGGTGTTTTATTATCATCTCAGGCTTCTTATGAATTTTGTTAAGGGGTATGAATTGGATATTGTAGAGTTTCTAAGATACCTTCACAAAAGATCTAGATAACAATGAAGCATACACAAGTTGCAATGGTGGATGAAGAAAGAAGATAAGAATTGGATAAAAGAATGAAAGAATCTCTATTATCTGAGTAAGAGAGTGTTACAATACAAGTATTATAATATGTATGACACAACTAACTTGCTTATCCAAGCTAATTCACATTAGGAGTGTTCTAGATAGATGTGACACACACTGGAAGTCACTGGAGTCAACTGCCACCTAGTCCTAGTTAACTGGCCATGCAGTCGCTGGTTAACTAGCTAAACCGGAGTGAAATGAGGAGGATATCACTCACAAATGTGGAATGTGATTTACTAGTGATGATACAAATGCAAGTGCACATTCATTGTGATGATCCCGAGGTTAGCTTGCAACACTTGGTGATAAAGCCAAGGTTGACATGTAACACTTCACTCAACTAGTCTAACTGAAAGGTAATTGAGGATTGATTGGAGGGTATGTGACACCCTTGTATAGGGGAGAATATCCTCAATGAGGGGATAATACATCAAACTAAGGGACCCTCAACATATCCAAATGAACTTTGGAAAATAAAATGAAAGGAAAATACTATGTGTGTGTAATATCTCCAACACCCCCCCTGAAAATTATTAGGGAGTATACATAATGAATGGGTGCCAGAAATAGAGGCCATGTTAGGTATCCATGAAAAATGAAACTAATGAACACTGAAATAAAGTGAGGAAAGAGGGAAACCCGCCCCTCTCAAAATACAATGTATCAAAAGAAGAGAAAGACTATTGCTAGGAAATTGTGTCCTTCACTCCAAGACGATTGTGCAAACTATGGAATTTTTACTCAGTGAAATTCTTGGTGAATATGTCGGCAGTCTTCTCGATGGAAGGGCACTACTCCAAATCGATGACCCTGTCATGAACCAAGTCCCTGATAAAATGCATATGGATCTTGTTATTTTTTGTCCATTGTCTCTATACTGGATCTTGAAAAAAATTGACTGTACTCTGGTTGTCACACTAGATCATAGTCGGACGGTGGAAATGAATGCCAAGATCAGTGAGGAAGTTATGTAGCCACAATGCCTGGATGGTGACGTTGACTGCTCCCTTGTACTCGACCTCTATTGAAGATAGAGCAATAACTGACTGCTTTTTGCTTGACCAACAAATTGGGTTGGATCCCAAACTAAACATGTACCCAGAGGTGGACTTGCGATTGGTTCCATCGCCAGCCCAGTAAAAATTGGTGAAGCCTATGAAATACAACTTGCAACTTACTGCATATTGAATGCCATAATTGATGGTTTGCTAAACATATTTGAGGATGCACTTGGAAGCCTTCCAATGTAACTCATGTGGCTTCTACATGTACATAGAGACTACCTCTACTGCATATTATAGATAAAATCATATGTGGGTGAAATATATAAGACTCCCCACAAGTTATCGATACAAGGTGTTTTCCACCACTGGTGTATCCCAACCATCCTCAAGTCTAACCCTATATAATAAGGGTGCAAGTGAAAACTTGCAGTCTGTCATGTGGAATCTCTCCATGACATCTTGTGCATAATTAAACTAAGATAGCTTGATTCTTGAAGCATCCTACCCGGTCTTGAGACCAAGAAATAAATGGAGTGGACCCATGTTCGTTATCGAAAACCTTTCTTGAAGATTGCCCTTGATTGCAACAATCGTTGAAATTGAGTTGTCGGTGATCAAAATATCATCCACATATAGGATTAGGATCAAAAGTGAGTTAGTGGTCCTCATCATATAGACATTGGGATCAGATTTGCATCTGACAAAATTCTTGGAGAGCAAGTAGGAGTCTATCTTTGTGTACCATTCTCTAGGCGCATGCTCGAGGCCATAGAGAAACTTTATAGTTGGCACACTAAAGATGAATTATGTATGAATCTATGCAGATGCTCCATATAAATGTCCTATGAGATATCCATGTGAAGAAAATAATTCTTCACATCCATATGATGTACTTTCCATCCCTTATATGCTCCAATGGAAAGAGCCAACTTGATGGAATCCAACTTTTCTACTGGAGAAAATGTCTCATCATAGTCGATCCTATGGATTTGCTTAAATCCCTTGACAACCGATATTTCCTTGTGTTTTCTCACCTATATTTATTATTCCTTTGTGTTCCTGTAGACCCATCTACATCCAAAAATATTCTTGTATGAAGGAAGCGGAACCAGATACCAAGTCTAGTTCTCAAGGAGAGAGTTGTACTCCTCCTGAATGGCTACTTCCTAGAAGGGGTTCCCTACATCCTCTTTGTAGGTCTGTGGATCATAATAATGAACCATATAAAAATGAAAGGGAATTGTGGGTTCAATCGCTGTGAGTACATGAGGATAATCCTCAAACTAATATCTGATCCTCCTCAGATCCGTTGGATCCCCAACAAGGTCTCCTATATCCTGAAGTGTGGACTGTGCCCACTCGGGCATCTTCTTTGGCTCCTCATATGCATGTACTGACTCTGCATCTGAATGATTTAAATGTGTGTTTGTATCATATTAATCCTCTAAATGTGTATCATAAATCATATATCTGGTGTGATATGAATGTGTGGACTCATCATCCGAAATTGCTGGAAATACAAAATCCTCTACATGTGGCTCATGTGGAGCATGCACGGGAGTTTTATCGAATAGGACACGACATTCAATGATGAGATATTATGTAGAGGGATAAATTAATATGTATCCCTTCACATCATTGAGATAATCGACAAATATGCATGGGTGACTCTATGGATCCAATGCTTTCCTCTTCTTAGAGGGAATGTGGGCCCAAGTGCATGATCCAAAGATACGAAAGTGGGTGATTTATGGTTTGTTGCCACTCCAAGCCTCGAAAGGAGTCCTACCCTTAACATATCTGTGAGGATATCTATTCTAAATGTGATTGGCATAGTTAAGTGCCTCAACCCAAATCTTGGGAGGAAGTGCCTTTGCATGTAGCATGCAACTGGCCATCTCTTTGAGAAATCTGTTTTTTCACTCAAAAACTCCATTCTGTTGCGGAGTATATGGTACTGTGTGTTGCAACTGTATTTCATCCTCAAGACAAATGTTTTGAACATATTTGTTTACATACTCCCCCCCATTATCTGTACAGAGGGCTTTGATCTTTCTCCCTAATTGATCTATAGTGTAATCCAGATTGGCAGCCATGTGTACAGAGTCAATATGAATTGTAATATTCTCATGAGTAACTAGTTTTTCCAACTTGGTCCTCATTACTCCACTTATGGGAATTATAATGTATTTCATCCATCACGATTTCTCCTCTGATCTCACACATTATGGGGCATCTGTTATAGAATTTTTTTCCACACTCCATGCATCTTTCTTTGATGGCATCCTATTTCCCTCTGTAGACTCAAGTTTCCCCTTTTTGTTCATTACTCCACTTTTTGTATACACAAGTTGCTTCATTACAGCCCGTGTACATCGGGTTTTGTGCTCAAAAATTACAAATATGTTGGGTTTCAATGCCATGTCATGAGATCCATGATCCTTGACCTTCCATATATTGGAAATTCTCTGAATCGAGCCTTCGATTCCATTTGGAGGCTATAAATTGAGCCATATACAAGCCTTGATCATACACACATCACTGAGAGAAAAGACACTCTGGAGAAATTTCACTTCCTATAGAGTTTTCATCCCTTTGTCCTTGAAAGTCTGAAATTCTTGTGTTCATCCCCCAAGCTCTTCCTATCTTGAGAAGGAGAAACTCAATTACTCCTACTACTTGTGAGTTTTCCTTTGTGGAATATTGAAGTGGTGAAGGCCTAGTTGGAGGGACTTAGTTTCTCGGTTTGGATATGTGTCATTACAAAAGTTTGTCACCTATGTACTTCTGTTGATTACATTGATAGAAATACTCTTTTCTTGTCTAATTATATGTCACAAATATTTACATTACTTTCCATGGGCACATTTGTTATACATGTTAAAGGATTATGCTAATTTATATGCTAACTTTCTATATAATTTCTATATGATTGTGCATCTTGGTTGTTGAGAAAAAGTTGCAGGAATCAAGCTATCAGTCTTGAGCTCAACCATGGTATTCTTTGGACGTTCGTATGAGGTAGGCTTCTAGCATTCTCTTGTTGGCATTTCTATTTATCTAGCTTACTTGAGTTTAGAGTTGATTTATGGGTGTCGTTTCGTCTGTTGTGGTTTACCCCTATCCATAGAGATTTTCCTCATAAAAGTCTCAACAAGTGCTTTGAACTCTTTGAGATGCTCAAATAACTAAAACTTCTCTCTGAGAAAAAATACCCAAGTATGACATGAGTAATCATCCAAAAATTTAAGAACGTACCTTGCCTTGTTGATGGATGGATGCGAGAATGGACCAATGAGATCATTATGAATCATATCCAATGGAGAGGAGGGCTTGTGAGCCATCCCCTTATCGAAATTATCTTAAGGATGCTTCTGAAGGACACATACTTCACAAACCCCTTCAAAAAAGTGGATATTAGGTAACCCGATGACCATTCCCTTCTTGCTAAATTGTTGCATGTACTTGAAGTTCAAGTGACCAAACCTCTTGTGCCATAATCTACTACTGTCATCAACATGCGTAAGTCATACAAAGGAATTAGGTTCAATAAACTTAGTGAAAGTATATATCCGATATTGATTATTTACCTCCCTGAAAAATAATATTGGAGTTGTCTTGCATGTCGAATATGTAAACGAAGTCTGGTGTGAAATTCACCTTTTTGCTTGAGCCTGAGTGTGTAATATGATACACCGAGGGTAGATTCACAAAAAGTTGAGGAACATGCAGGAAATTCTCAAAGCTTCCATGATCTAGTTCCACTCTCCCTTTTCTAGTGACCTCAACTGTAGAGTCATCCCCCATGAGGATAGGAGGCCCCGTGCATGTAGTTACAGAAGATATAATATCATTTATGGTTAACATGTGATGGGAAGTGCCTAAATGTACAATCCATGTGTCAGGAGAAGAATGAATAACTAATAATGCATGAATATTACCTTTGTTAGGGGCTTGATCTTTTGAATTCTTCTTGGCAGCCTCAAGAATGAAGTCCCCAAGATTGTTCTTCTGAATTATTTGCGCCATAAGATCTATTTTCTTCTTCATGCATGCAGATTATGGATGGTTACCATGATTGAAGTAACCACACTTCTTCCCTTGCTTTCTTTTTCCATCTCTGGAACCTGAGGAATCATTGAAGGGTTTGTAGTACCCTTCCTTCTTTGGCTTTGCATGCACCATTCCTTTTCCTTTCGATTTGGATTTAGGATATTGAGATTTGTTGTCATCATGCACAATAAGTGCATGTGCCTTGGGGCCCTTGATTATTCCCATTGGAATGAGATTATCCTTCTCATGTTTCAAAGTCTCAATGAACTGTGACAATGAAGACATGGTCCAAGTTGGTCCAGTGGTGAATCTGTTAGAATGAAATGTGGAGACAAATACACTATATTCTGGTCCAATTTTTTCCATTAGCAAGAACTAGTTACTTTTCTTGTTTGGATTTTTCGATACTAGAATCTGTTAATTCATGAAGGAGAGATTTAAATTTGGTGAATAAATCTTGAAAATTTTCAAATTTCTTCGGATCCAAGGAGTTCAGTTCTACTTCAAGAAAATGGCCACTCATTTAATCCTGCTTACCAAAAATACCAGCCAAGGTGGTCTAGATCTCATTTGAAGTTTTGCATGCATCGATGTGAAACCATAGGTCGGGAGAAACGGACATGCATAGGAGATCAGGAGCCTCGTCCATGCGGTTGAAGAACTTAGATTTTTCCACTACTGAGGTGGGATTTTATTTTGTGTACATGTCTATTTGATACAAGCCTCTACCCCTGAGTTGGTGTAGAATTATTGGCTTCCATTCGAAGTAATTATATGGCGTTAGAATTGTAGATCCGAGAAATTCCATCTTTCATGTTGCTTTGTTCTGTCTTTGGTACATGAAAAAGAGTGTTGGTGACAATCCTTGTTAGTGACCTATGGGCTTTGATACCATGTATATTTTTCAAGATACCTACACAAAATAGCTAGCTAACAATGAAGTATACACAACTTGCAATGGTGGATGAAGAGAGAAGAACAAAATTGTAGAAAAGAATGAAATAATCTCTATTATATGAGTAAGAGAGTGTTAAAATACAAGTAATATACTCTATATGACACAACTAACTCACCATAGTAGGAAAGATAACATGCATTAGGAGTTTTCTAGAGATATGTGATACACACTGGCAGTCACTGGAGTCAACTTATGCCTATTCCTAGTTAACTGGCCATGCGGTCGTTAGTTAACTAGATAAACCAAAGTGAAATGAGGAGGAGATAACACACACATGTGGAATTCACTTTACTAGTGATGATCCCAATGCAAGTGCACATTTATGGTGATGATATCGAGGTTAGGATGCAACACTTGGTGATAAATCCAAGGTTGACATGTAATACTTCACTCAACTAGTCTAATTGAAAGATAAATTAGGTTTGAATGGAAGGTATGTGGCACCATTTTCCAGGGGAAAATATCCTTAATGAGGGGAGAATATATCAAACTAAAAAACCCTCAACATAGCCAAATAAAATTACGAAAAATAAAATGAAATTAAAATCCTAGGTGTGTGTAATATCTCCAACATATATGCCTTTCTATTTATTGAACAGTTTGAATAAAATGGATTTATCTATACAGTGTAACCCCATGAGTTTAGAAGGGAGTTTGTTTCATTTTGGGTTGATTAAGATTCTGGTTGAAGCCATACTTCAGGATCATAATGATAATTGGGAGCAATTTCTAATTCGTAATTGTTTCTTTAAGGCTCTAGTACAACGAGAGGTTAAAGGATCAAAATGTAAAAGTCCCAAAAAGAAGGTTTCTGGTACAGAGACGAGGGTTTCCAAGTTAAAAATATTGGAAACGGAATGTGGGATTATTGATTCAGAAAATATGGAACCAAAAAGAGAAGAATTGGAGAATGCATAAGCAAGGAAAAACACATAAGTTGAGAAGGTTGCAAAACCAGAAAGGAACGAAGAACCAGAGAAGAAAAACATGAATCCAAATCCTAAGGCAAAAAAGAAGAAGAAGGATGTAAAGCAGAGGACAAAAAAATAGGTTATGGTTTTGAACCATGAACCTCAAAAACCTAGAGGACGGCCTAGAGGGAACACTACATGGAAAACTAATAAATTCAAGTTCATCAATTTGAATATAGAAGAGGAAATAATGGATGAAAATTTCAAAATCTTGTGTGTTAGCACTCTGTAAATTTTGTTTGGCTGATAGACACATGAAAGAGGTAATTGTTTCAACCAGCTTTAGAGCTGAGGCACTAGCCTGCTCAACTCAAAGAGGGATCTCTCGTGTCACTTGATATTTCTTTAGAAATTTGTGGCTAGATTTGGTTCGTTTTGGGGGGTATTATGAAGTTGCTAAAGAAGTAGGGGGTAACATTTGGGTGATGGAGTTAGAAATAAATAATGCAATAGCAGGTCATTAAAACTTATCTAGAGGAGAAAGTCTAAGTGAGGCAATGAGTCTGAGTTTTCAAATTGAAATTTGCATGGAAAAAGAGGAAAAAGGAAAACAAATAACTGCTTCAGAGCATATTAAAATGAATTTTGAAATAGTTGAGAAGAGAAATCACATAAATTTAAATTGTGAAGTCTAGAGCATCATCAGACAAATTCCAGAATTTTAACTCTCCAATTTAAAAGAGGAACTTGCAAATGGAATTTTAAAGACACAGGAAACACACACTATGAAAGAAGACAAAACTCATATCACAACCAATTAGAATATTTTCATAAACAATTCAAAAAATTGTGTATGCATCATATATTTAGTTTAGCTCCATGATTTTACAAAGTCTACCTACGACGAGGGCATGCACCCTCCTCCTCTCATGCTTTCTATATCCTCGGGATGATATATATATATATAGAGAGGGGTTACTTGTGGATTTCAAAATGATTAAACTTCTCCATAATTCTAAAAATAGAGGTCAGTTACAAAAAGGAGTAATTTATAATGACAGTTCTCCTACTTTAAAGGGATCTTTATGAACATGTCTGACATATCTGGGGATTTTTCCTTTGAACACCATATGTCCAAAATTTTCTGGAACATACTCAATTCTACCTAAGAATTCATTCCAACTTGGTGATTTCTTTCCTTAGTGTGTTCAACCAGACTGGTTGATTTTCCTCGACGCTTTCAACCACTTCAGTTTTTATTTCCACCTTCTGTTGTTTGCTTCACCTCTTCTTCACCGCTCGCTTGTAGATTCCATCCACGTGTCCTTTGATGATTATATCCCTCATGATAGGATTTATTCTGACCTCTGATTCTGGCTCTATCGCAGGGTCAGTATGGAATTTGGTTGCTAAAATATGTGCAATCAACCTTTCTTCCTTACTCGTCGATAAACTTGCCATATTAGTTGAAAACCTTGTTTCACTGGATATTGTTTGATTGGCCTTGTCCATGTCTTCCAATTTTACAGAGAACATAATTTTTGTTTTCCTTAACTATACATAAATTCAGAAGTCGGTCCAGTTTGGGATTACTCTACTTATGAATGAGACGATGATTGCCCGGAACATAATAACACCACCCATATTTTAAAGATCCATAGTCATCGATTTCTAATCATGAATTACTGACAAGATTACTTGCAGGTACACTGGTTTTTCATGTTTTACCAATCTATTTCAAATGACGAGCCTTTGATTTAGTTATCTGACGACGTTCACCTGACATTTTTCGGACGTGAAGTACCTGAATGAGTGACGCGAGGTGATTTGACTAGTTGTCACCTTCCCCCACACGAATCGTTGATTTGACATATTAGACCACGTGACATCAGGGATTTTGGGAAAATGGTTTCAGGAAGATTGCCTTTCGCCTCAATGTACCTCTAAGGGTGCCACGCGTCCACGAATAAAACCACAGTAGTTTTCCTTGGCCCGCCTTTGCATAATTAAATTTCATGCTATTTTTTCGCCTGATATGGGTCTCGACCGTTGATCTGGGCTACTTCAAGATCCACGGTCTGCCAGATCCTCTCCTTTGCGCTCCTGCTATATTTTTACACATGACGCCACATATGACCTAGACCTCCAAATCGCACCATGCCTCTACATCGCTTTAGTCACCTGCTAAATCTGAAACTCGGATTTCAAGTGTAATTGTTATGTGATAACATCGTGAACTAGGAGGAAGAGAAGAGGTTGTGCAGAATAAGAAAATAAATATTGAGGCCATTATGTGTAGAATGACGAGAAATATGATGAAGGGTTTAGCTGCAAAACAACATGACTCCAACCAAGTTCAAGACAAAGAAGTCATTGAACCTAAATAATCTAACAAGGAGCAACTGAACAATGTAAAGAGGACAATTTCAAATAAAAATCCTAGGTCTGAATCATTTCTTAGTCCACCTTCCAGTTTAGAAAAAAAATAAAAAATTCCAACTTAAGATTCAGATTAAGTAGACAGAGGATTTAATCGATTCATGATTTATTATGAGAAACATGAAGTTGTTGAAGTTGATAAGGGAGCAATAATTGATCTAGTTTCCATATATTTGAAAGAAAGGCGAGTTGGAAAGATCCGGAAATTGAAATAAGAGCTCGAGGAATTAACACTGCTTGAAAATCATATTAAAACATAAAATGTAGTCTTGAAGACCAACATTTCCCAATTACAAAGGGATAACGAACAGTTGGAAGTCCATAAGAGATTGTTAGCAAGAAAGGCTAGAAAGTGGCACATCCAAGGCAGGCAGGGAATAATCATAGTTAGATGATTGAGGACAAAGATGGATGAGGCAAGGAGTCAAGTACAAGCCTCATATTCAGGGCTGAACATTTTGATTGATGCTTCAAAAAGAGCTTAAGTGGAAAGGGGTAAGCAATTTTGAAATTTTGTTGGAATAAACAGAGTGTAATTTTGGATGCATGAGGACATGAAACATATTTCGTGTGGGGGAGATGTTGAGTCCTCAAAACATACTCTTTTTTTAACCTTCCTATACTAAAATTCCATCCAAATCCCATATCTGTGAACTGATTTATATCTTGTTTTATCCCCTTTTTCCATAAATGTCATGATCAACTACATAACCTGTGTATTGAAGGATATTAGAGGTAAATTGTCCATTTTATGCTTAGTTTCATTCTTCCTTATGCAAATTGATTTAATTAGTTATTATTTTTAATGGGTAGCTATAGAATCTCTAATTCTGTAGCAACTCAAAATACAGTTCTATAGCCTATTCACTAAACAATTTTCTATAGTGGAATAATTGTTCTATAGGATCACAAACACTTTGAAACTGAACCCCGACTTGTGGAATATTCCAAATCAATCCCTAAAGCTTGTCCACCTATCAATTAAACCCAAGGTTCATCTGAATCAACACGAGAGAAATTTTAAACCTACAGTCAACGCATGTACAAGTGGCGGAGTTGCGCAAGCTGGTTCTTCATCAAATTAGCACGAGAATGGAATGAGATCACATGTGAGAAATTCATGCATTCTGTCATGAATTTCTCCAATATGTGTATGTTCAATATTATTCCATATTTCCATGAACTGTTAAAGATATGATTTAGCATACACGCATGTTTATTTTTTTTGTAAATAGTTTATGAAATTTGTAAAGATTGTATCTATGCGATCTTGCATACAATGTATAAATATGGGTTATCAGACCTCCATTGAGATGGAATATATTTTTTTATCAGACTATAGTGAATTGTACCATTGTTTGAAATTAATATATTAAGTTCTGGTTACTATGCACATACGTGAAATATATGTTCTGAGTTTATAGATCTTAGTTCATAATATATTTTCTAAGTAGAATTCCCCAAGCCAGGAGGGCCCCTTGAGGAGGATTTTGTTTCTCATTTACTTTCATGTTGGTATTGTTTTATTAGTAAATCATGTGATTTACATTATGATCATTTCCTTTATGCAAATTCATTCATTTTTGTTTACACAGGATAACTAACACAACATATGTTAATTCAATAATTGATTGTTATATCAGCTGCAGGAACTCTCATTGACTTAGATGATTGAAATATTGTCATTAACAATCCAATAGATTGATTATCCTAAGTGTTTATAATTATCCTTGTGTCTTTATTAATATGTTTTGCATCATTAGCAAATAATCGATTCTTTATGTAGTTGAACATAACTCTATTTCTGCAACTAAAACAATGAACAATTTTCCTTATGAATAAATAAATAGATCTAATACCTGCATATACTTTGCATTCACTTCATCAGTTTACGATCCCCAGGTTGATGATTTTTTGCATCATATTTCACTTAATTGATCTGACTGACATGTCATATGATCTTTGATTCTAGAACACATTTTGAATACTAGAGAGGAGACTCTAAGGACCGAAGTCCCAATAGGATATATCATTCAATGGAAGAAGCTACCAATAAAATATAGTACATAAGAAGAACCTGAGATTGCATAGAATCCATCCCTTAAGTTTATTTTGGGAAAAGCAACTCTAG
>ML813062.1:19440-39603 GCA_009831015.1 Picea engelmannii
TGGTAGCCCCATTGTAAAAATTCATATCAATAATGTTTCAATATAAAACACATTAATAGATCTAGGAGAAACAATAAATGTAATGAAAAAAGGTACCATGGATGAACTACACTTGTCTAATCTTCGTAATACACCCACATTTTTACATTTAGTTGATAGATTGACAATAAAACCATAAGGTGTATTAGAGGAGATAATAGTCTCCTTGGATTCTTGGGATCACCATGTAGTTTTCAGGGTTTTACAACCAAAATCTAACTCAAGTGGGCACCCATTAATCTTAGGGAAGCCTTGGTTAGCTACAATTGATGCTTTTATCAGTTGTAGATTAGGGGATATGACAATTGCACAAAGGGATTCAATTTATATCCACCTGCTAAATCTTTAGCTGAATCAAAATTTACACAATGCTTTCAATATACAAATGATAATGAGGAAGTAGTACAACCTATTTTAACTATTGATCAAGTTATAAATCTAAAGAATGATATCGATGAAAATCAAATCATCAATCTTATTAATAATTCTTATTCTACTAAATATCATGGGGGAAGAATGCTTTTGATCATAAACATATCTTGGAAAAATATTTTCAAGATAATCGTACTATGGATACTTTATCAATAATTTCAGGTTCAATGTCTTCTGTCAAATCAATATCAGAATTAAGTAATGTAGTTGTTGAAATTTTTCAAGGAAAAAATATAAATATCAATTCTAAACTTGAAGAATTTCACAAAGAGAAATTAATCAAAACACTATAGAAACATTTTGTTGCATTCACATGGGAATACACTGATATGTGTGGAACCCACCCTAATACATATATTCATCATATTTATATAGAGGAAAATTCCAAGCCCATCGAGCAACCCCAAAGGCGTATGAACCCACTCTTGAAAGAAATTGTGAAAGATGAACTACATAAACTACTTAATGTTAATTTTATACATTCAATTTCTAGCAGTCAATGGGTATCTCCACTAATAATTGTTCTTGATAAAAATGGAAGATGGTTTGTTTACGTAGATTATAGGGAATTGAATAAAGCAACCTTAAAAGATCATTTTCCTCTACCTTTTACAGATCATGTTTTAGATACACTAGTAGGTAAAAATACTTTTCCTTTATGGATGGATTTAGCGGTTATAACAAAATTCAAATAGCTCTAGAGAATCTGGAAAAAAAACATTCACATGTCCATGGGGGACGCATGCCTATAGAGTACTACCTTTTGGTTTGTGTAATGAACCTACAACGTTTCAACACGGTGTACTAGGTATCTTTTCTAGCCTATTCCATGATTGTGTAGAAGTATATATGGATGATTTCACTGTCTATGGAAATACTTTCAAGGAAGCATTATAAAATTTAGAAAAGGTTTTAATCAGATGTCTACAAACTAATTTGGCATTAAGTAATGAGAAATAATTTATGTTACAAACTGAAGGAATTATTTTGGGTCATTATGTATCTTCTGCAGGTATACAAGTGGATCCATCAAATATAGAAGTCATTTCCAATATTCCAGTTCCAAACACCCAAAAAGATGTTAGGATTTTCTTAGGACATATTGGTTATTGTAGACGATTCAATGAAAATTTCATGAAAATTGCATCTCCATTATTCAAACTTACTAAAGATAATGATTTTTTCTGGAATATTCCTTACCAAACTACATTTGAAACTTTGAAAGAGAAAATTTATGTAGCTCCTATTTTAAGAGGGCCAAATTGGTCCCGCCCATTTCATATATCTACTAATACCTCTAACACAACTTTAGGAGCAGTGCAGGAAAAAAAGAAAATCAAGTATCTTATGCCATTTATTTTGTGAGTAAAAACATGACACCCCCTGAATTGAATTATATGGTTATGGAAAAGGAGTTCCTTGCATTAGTGCATGCCATCAACATATTTAGGAACTATATTATAGGAAATGAGATCTTCATCCACACTAGTCATTCATCCATTAGATACTTAATGAAAAAACCAATTACTAATGGCAGGGTTACCAGGTGGCTTCTATTACAAGAATTTAATATCACTATAATATATAGACTTTGTAAAGAGAATGTAGTCACATAATTTATTTCCAGGATTTGTAATGAAGGTGAATTAGTTCCTATTAATGATAATTTCCCTGACGAGCATATTTTTTCAATATTTACTAAATCTCCTTGGTTTGCAGATATTGTTAACTATCTAGCTACAAGAAAATTACCTCAACATATTTCCACAAAGGAGAAGTACAAGATCATTAAACTCAATGCCACTTACTCATGGATTGGTGGATAAATTTTTCA
Organism: Picea engelmannii; assembly: GCA_009831015.1. Classification (NCBI taxonomy): domain Eukaryota; kingdom Viridiplantae; phylum Streptophyta; class Pinopsida; order Pinales; family Pinaceae; genus Picea; species Picea engelmannii. The sequence continues at coordinate 21,746 of ML813062.1, forward strand.
TACTGGACTTGATATAATCATTCTAAGGTGTGTACGAGAGGATGAAGTATATGACATATTGAAGGCATGGCATGATGAACCATGTGGAGGCCATTTTGTTGATAAAAGAACCACATACAAATTCCTTCATCTGGGGTATTATTGGCCCACTCTTTTTAGATATTCCAAGATGTATGTCAAAAGTTGTGACAATTGTTACTGGATGGGAAGACCTATACAAGCAGATGAAATGCTTCTACAACTACATGTAGTAATAGAGTCATTTGAAAAATGGGCCTTGGATTTTGTGGGACCTATTTTTCCAATGTCTAGAAAGAAATGTATTCTGGTATGTATTGATTATGTCACTAAATGGGTAGAAGCTAAAACTCTTTTGCATGCTAATGAAGAAGATGTTGTATATTTTTTATTTGAGGACATATTTACTCGTTTTGGTTCCCTAAGATAAATTGTAACAAATCAAGGTTCTCAGTTCACATCAAATATTGTCCAGACTAACAGAGAACAATACAAGACCAAACATAATAATTCATCCCCTTATCATCCACAAGAAAATGGGAAGGTGGAGTCCACAAACAAATTTCTTGAATCTATCTTGACCAAAACAGTTAAGCTACACCACCAATATTGGGCAGATAGGCTTCCAGAGGCACTTTTGGCATACTAGACCACATGGAGGAACACCATCGGGACTATACCATATGAGCTTATGTATGGAAAACAAGTTTTGTTGCTTATTGAGTTCCAAATCAAGACTTTCATAATAACAACCAAGCTAGGTATGGATCTTTTAGAAGCATAACAGTAGAGGTTAACACAAATCAATGAATTGGATGAGATCTGATAAGATGCAATTCAACATACTACTATCATCCAACAACAAAGAATGAGATGGCATGAAAAATTCATCAGAAAGAAGAAATTCAAACCAGTTGGTTGGGCTCTGTTATTTGATTCTAGATTTAAATTTTTTAAAGGGAAGCTCAATACTCACTGGTTAGAGCCATATGAGTAGAAACAATTTTTATAATGGATCGTTCAAAATCAAAACTATTGATGAAGAGGGAATTTCCTTTCTAGTGAATGGGCATAAAATAATGTTATATCAGAAGCCTTCAAATAGAGAAGAATTTGTCCATAATTTTCTTCAAAAACTAGAGATTGAGATAATGAGTAAGAGAAATTCTTCCCCTACTCTTATCTCAAAATGTTTTTTTTTTTTACTGTTCTAAAAAAAGAAAATGTAATAAAAAAAAAGGAAAGAAAAAAATTAGTGCAATATGTGAAAATTGGACTACCCGCGCAACTATGCAAGAATTCTTTTTGAAAACCAAAGATCTAGAGGACATAATTCTAAATTTCTTCAAATAAACACATGACATCTACAAATTCTGTTCAATATTTCAGTAGTTCTTGATTTCTCGGCAACAAATTTCTTATTAGTTTGCAAAAAGTCAGTTTTTGCAACACCGGTCAGATAGATTCTTCCTTTCAGATTTGATTTTTTTTTTTCAGAGTTCTAGATGTTTTCATATTTTTCATGTTTTTTCTCAAAAAAAAATTCAGTAATAGTTGTTGGATTGTTTGAAATTTTCTTTTTGTTTCATAGTTTTATTATTGCATCATGCTAGATTTCTTTTATACCAGAGATTGCAGTTCAAGATTCAGAGATCATTGGTAAAAAGGTTCTATTTAGAGAGTTAATTTGTACAATTGGAGACTTTTATGCATTTATAGACACTTTCTACAACTATCGAAAGTCACTTGTAGTTGTTCTTCAAAGAAATTGTTAGTCATTAACTCATTTCAAAATATCCTACAGCACGAGATTAGTACAATTTTTGAATTTCATGCAAATTGTCATAAAATTCAATTATGGAGACTTTATCAACAACAAATGCATATCATCTTCAACAATAGAAATAGATTTAGATAATATTCAACATTAACAACACTCTTCATACCATCTTCAACAATAGAAGCACTCTTCAGATCACATTCAACAACAATAGTATATTTATATCATCTCCAACAACGACAACACTCTTCAGGATTCTTCAACATTATTTTCATCTTCATAATCTTCAATAGTTCCATAACTTTGTTTCAGAATATACAACAACAAATTCATCAGTTCCAGTGGCAGAACCAACATTCAAATTTAACCATGTTCCAGCTCCACATCTAGAGGTGATAAATTATTCAGGCTACAAGTAAAATTAAAAGGTAATAACTCTTTAAATCATCTTTGCATTCGAAATTATGAATTTTGTGAAGAATGGAAAAATCTGAGATTCAATATGTATTTACTCGGTTTTCCTAAGTCTATCCTGTCCTCTTAGAAAAATTCTTGAAATCGATGCCATTTATCCAATTCCACCTTTGAAACCTTACCTTAACTATGCACCTACTCATATATTAAACACTCTATACAACAATTATATATGCATGTAAAAATTGTATTTTGACATGCATTATAACAAGAGTAATAGAGTGATTGATTGGACCGATAAGATGATCCAAGCATGCAAGAGCGTCACCATTATTTTAAATTATGGTATGAAAAATGACATGAAAGATTACATGATTTTGAATTATGATCTCTATCATTGTTGAAGTCACCCAAATTTTTCTCCTTATTCGTAAAATCCCCCATATCTTCAGTGTTGTTTCCCATTTTCCTTGTGACAAAGAGTAGTGTTTTAGTTGGAATTCTCACTAAATCTGCAAATTTGAAGCATGGGACCTATGTTAAGACATGAGTCGATTGGTATTGAAATTTTGGAAGCTTATCCAAAATGAATGAGGTGATTTCATAGAGCTAGTTGGTTTCCTTTCTTACATAGATTTTAGGGGCACTACAAGCAGGTAACCAAAATTTTTATGAAGATGGGACAAAATCTCAAATTGGTGATATCAAGTTGAAATTATGAGAAACTTTCATTTCACAAGCTATAGGGCTATCTCAGGGTGGTGAACGATGGTTCAAGGATCAAAATATCAAAGGATAAATATGGAAATACTTCCTCAAAGACCCAGTGCAGGAAACTAATTGGAAGAAAGGTATGCCCACTTACGTGTTAAAAAAGAAATAACATGAAATTTTGTTCATTCTTCAGAAATGCATAACCAGTGAAGGCAGTACAGGTTGGTGTTTTATTATCATCTCAGGCTTCTTATGAATTTTGTTAAGGGGTATGAATTGGATATTGTAGAGTTTCTAAGATACCTTCACAAAAGATCTAGATAACAATGAAGCATACACAAGTTGCAATGGTGGATGAAGAAAGAAGATAAGAATTGGATAAAAGAATGAAAGAATCTCTATTATCTGAGTAAGAGAGTGTTACAATACAAGTATTATAATATGTATGACACAACTAACTTGCTTATCCAAGCTAATTCACATTAGGAGTGTTCTAGATAGATGTGACACACACTGGAAGTCACTGGAGTCAACTGCCACCTAGTCCTAGTTAACTGGCCATGCAGTCGCTGGTTAACTAGCTAAACCGGAGTGAAATGAGGAGGATATCACTCACAAATGTGGAATGTGATTTACTAGTGATGATACAAATGCAAGTGCACATTCATTGTGATGATCCCGAGGTTAGCTTGCAACACTTGGTGATAAAGCCAAGGTTGACATGTAACACTTCACTCAACTAGTCTAACTGAAAGGTAATTGAGGATTGATTGGAGGGTATGTGACACCCTTGTATAGGGGAGAATATCCTCAATGAGGGGATAATACATCAAACTAAGGGACCCTCAACATATCCAAATGAACTTTGGAAAATAAAATGAAAGGAAAATACTATGTGTGTGTAATATCTCCAACACCCCCCCTGAAAATTATTAGGGAGTATACATAATGAATGGGTGCCAGAAATAGAGGCCATGTTAGGTATCCATGAAAAATGAAACTAATGAACACTGAAATAAAGTGAGGAAAGAGGGAAACCCGCCCCTCTCAAAATACAATGTATCAAAAGAAGAGAAAGACTATTGCTAGGAAATTGTGTCCTTCACTCCAAGACGATTGTGCAAACTATGGAATTTTTACTCAGTGAAATTCTTGGTGAATATGTCGGCAGTCTTCTCGATGGAAGGGCACTACTCCAAATCGATGACCCTGTCATGAACCAAGTCCCTGATAAAATGCATATGGATCTTGTTATTTTTTGTCCATTGTCTCTATACTGGATCTTGAAAAAAATTGACTGTACTCTGGTTGTCACACTAGATCATAGTCGGACGGTGGAAATGAATGCCAAGATCAGTGAGGAAGTTATGTAGCCACAATGCCTGGATGGTGACGTTGACTGCTCCCTTGTACTCGACCTCTATTGAAGATAGAGCAATAACTGACTGCTTTTTGCTTGACCAACAAATTGGGTTGGATCCCAAACTAAACATGTACCCAGAGGTGGACTTGCGATTGGTTCCATCGCCAGCCCAGTAAAAATTGGTGAAGCCTATGAAATACAACTTGCAACTTACTGCATATTGAATGCCATAATTGATGGTTTGCTAAACATATTTGAGGATGCACTTGGAAGCCTTCCAATGTAACTCATGTGGCTTCTACATGTACATAGAGACTACCTCTACTGCATATTATAGATAAAATCATATGTGGGTGAAATATATAAGACTCCCCACAAGTTATCGATACAAGGTGTTTTCCACCACTGGTGTATCCCAACCATCCTCAAGTCTAACCCTATATAATAAGGGTGCAAGTGAAAACTTGCAGTCTGTCATGTGGAATCTCTCCATGACATCTTGTGCATAATTAAACTAAGATAGCTTGATTCTTGAAGCATCCTACCCGGTCTTGAGACCAAGAAATAAATGGAGTGGACCCATGTTCGTTATCGAAAACCTTTCTTGAAGATTGCCCTTGATTGCAACAATCGTTGAAATTGAGTTGTCGGTGATCAAAATATCATCCACATATAGGATTAGGATCAAAAGTGAGTTAGTGGTCCTCATCATATAGACATTGGGATCAGATTTGCATCTGACAAAATTCTTGGAGAGCAAGTAGGAGTCTATCTTTGTGTACCATTCTCTAGGCGCATGCTCGAGGCCATAGAGAAACTTTATAGTTGGCACACTAAAGATGAATTATGTATGAATCTATGCAGATGCTCCATATAAATGTCCTATGAGATATCCATGTGAAGAAAATAATTCTTCACATCCATATGATGTACTTTCCATCCCTTATATGCTCCAATGGAAAGAGCCAACTTGATGGAATCCAACTTTTCTACTGGAGAAAATGTCTCATCATAGTCGATCCTATGGATTTGCTTAAATCCCTTGACAACCGATATTTCCTTGTGTTTTCTCACCTATATTTATTATTCCTTTGTGTTCCTGTAGACCCATCTACATCCAAAAATATTCTTGTATGAAGGAAGCGGAACCAGATACCAAGTCTAGTTCTCAAGGAGAGAGTTGTACTCCTCCTGAATGGCTACTTCCTAGAAGGGGTTCCCTACATCCTCTTTGTAGGTCTGTGGATCATAATAATGAACCATATAAAAATGAAAGGGAATTGTGGGTTCAATCGCTGTGAGTACATGAGGATAATCCTCAAACTAATATCTGATCCTCCTCAGATCCGTTGGATCCCCAACAAGGTCTCCTATATCCTGAAGTGTGGACTGTGCCCACTCGGGCATCTTCTTTGGCTCCTCATATGCATGTACTGACTCTGCATCTGAATGATTTAAATGTGTGTTTGTATCATATTAATCCTCTAAATGTGTATCATAAATCATATATCTGGTGTGATATGAATGTGTGGACTCATCATCCGAAATTGCTGGAAATACAAAATCCTCTACATGTGGCTCATGTGGAGCATGCACGGGAGTTTTATCGAATAGGACACGACATTCAATGATGAGATATTATGTAGAGGGATAAATTAATATGTATCCCTTCACATCATTGAGATAATCGACAAATATGCATGGGTGACTCTATGGATCCAATGCTTTCCTCTTCTTAGAGGGAATGTGGGCCCAAGTGCATGATCCAAAGATACGAAAGTGGGTGATTTATGGTTTGTTGCCACTCCAAGCCTCGAAAGGAGTCCTACCCTTAACATATCTGTGAGGATATCTATTCTAAATGTGATTGGCATAGTTAAGTGCCTCAACCCAAATCTTGGGAGGAAGTGCCTTTGCATGTAGCATGCAACTGGCCATCTCTTTGAGAAATCTGTTTTTTCACTCAAAAACTCCATTCTGTTGCGGAGTATATGGTACTGTGTGTTGCAACTGTATTTCATCCTCAAGACAAATGTTTTGAACATATTTGTTTACATACTCCCCCCCATTATCTGTACAGAGGGCTTTGATCTTTCTCCCTAATTGATCTATAGTGTAATCCAGATTGGCAGCCATGTGTACAGAGTCAATATGAATTGTAATATTCTCATGAGTAACTAGTTTTTCCAACTTGGTCCTCATTACTCCACTTATGGGAATTATAATGTATTTCATCCATCACGATTTCTCCTCTGATCTCACACATTATGGGGCATCTGTTATAGAATTTTTTTCCACACTCCATGCATCTTTCTTTGATGGCATCCTATTTCCCTCTGTAGACTCAAGTTTCCCCTTTTTGTTCATTACTCCACTTTTTGTATACACAAGTTGCTTCATTACAGCCCGTGTACATCGGGTTTTGTGCTCAAAAATTACAAATATGTTGGGTTTCAATGCCATGTCATGAGATCCATGATCCTTGACCTTCCATATATTGGAAATTCTCTGAATCGAGCCTTCGATTCCATTTGGAGGCTATAAATTGAGCCATATACAAGCCTTGATCATACACACATCACTGAGAGAAAAGACACTCTGGAGAAATTTCACTTCCTATAGAGTTTTCATCCCTTTGTCCTTGAAAGTCTGAAATTCTTGTGTTCATCCCCCAAGCTCTTCCTATCTTGAGAAGGAGAAACTCAATTACTCCTACTACTTGTGAGTTTTCCTTTGTGGAATATTGAAGTGGTGAAGGCCTAGTTGGAGGGACTTAGTTTCTCGGTTTGGATATGTGTCATTACAAAAGTTTGTCACCTATGTACTTCTGTTGATTACATTGATAGAAATACTCTTTTCTTGTCTAATTATATGTCACAAATATTTACATTACTTTCCATGGGCACATTTGTTATACATGTTAAAGGATTATGCTAATTTATATGCTAACTTTCTATATAATTTCTATATGATTGTGCATCTTGGTTGTTGAGAAAAAGTTGCAGGAATCAAGCTATCAGTCTTGAGCTCAACCATGGTATTCTTTGGACGTTCGTATGAGGTAGGCTTCTAGCATTCTCTTGTTGGCATTTCTATTTATCTAGCTTACTTGAGTTTAGAGTTGATTTATGGGTGTCGTTTCGTCTGTTGTGGTTTACCCCTATCCATAGAGATTTTCCTCATAAAAGTCTCAACAAGTGCTTTGAACTCTTTGAGATGCTCAAATAACTAAAACTTCTCTCTGAGAAAAAATACCCAAGTATGACATGAGTAATCATCCAAAAATTTAAGAACGTACCTTGCCTTGTTGATGGATGGATGCGAGAATGGACCAATGAGATCATTATGAATCATATCCAATGGAGAGGAGGGCTTGTGAGCCATCCCCTTATCGAAATTATCTTAAGGATGCTTCTGAAGGACACATACTTCACAAACCCCTTCAAAAAAGTGGATATTAGGTAACCCGATGACCATTCCCTTCTTGCTAAATTGTTGCATGTACTTGAAGTTCAAGTGACCAAACCTCTTGTGCCATAATCTACTACTGTCATCAACATGCGTAAGTCATACAAAGGAATTAGGTTCAATAAACTTAGTGAAAGTATATATCCGATATTGATTATTTACCTCCCTGAAAAATAATATTGGAGTTGTCTTGCATGTCGAATATGTAAACGAAGTCTGGTGTGAAATTCACCTTTTTGCTTGAGCCTGAGTGTGTAATATGATACACCGAGGGTAGATTCACAAAAAGTTGAGGAACATGCAGGAAATTCTCAAAGCTTCCATGATCTAGTTCCACTCTCCCTTTTCTAGTGACCTCAACTGTAGAGTCATCCCCCATGAGGATAGGAGGCCCCGTGCATGTAGTTACAGAAGATATAATATCATTTATGGTTAACATGTGATGGGAAGTGCCTAAATGTACAATCCATGTGTCAGGAGAAGAATGAATAACTAATAATGCATGAATATTACCTTTGTTAGGGGCTTGATCTTTTGAATTCTTCTTGGCAGCCTCAAGAATGAAGTCCCCAAGATTGTTCTTCTGAATTATTTGCGCCATAAGATCTATTTTCTTCTTCATGCATGCAGATTATGGATGGTTACCATGATTGAAGTAACCACACTTCTTCCCTTGCTTTCTTTTTCCATCTCTGGAACCTGAGGAATCATTGAAGGGTTTGTAGTACCCTTCCTTCTTTGGCTTTGCATGCACCATTCCTTTTCCTTTCGATTTGGATTTAGGATATTGAGATTTGTTGTCATCATGCACAATAAGTGCATGTGCCTTGGGGCCCTTGATTATTCCCATTGGAATGAGATTATCCTTCTCATGTTTCAAAGTCTCAATGAACTGTGACAATGAAGACATGGTCCAAGTTGGTCCAGTGGTGAATCTGTTAGAATGAAATGTGGAGACAAATACACTATATTCTGGTCCAATTTTTTCCATTAGCAAGAACTAGTTACTTTTCTTGTTTGGATTTTTCGATACTAGAATCTGTTAATTCATGAAGGAGAGATTTAAATTTGGTGAATAAATCTTGAAAATTTTCAAATTTCTTCGGATCCAAGGAGTTCAGTTCTACTTCAAGAAAATGGCCACTCATTTAATCCTGCTTACCAAAAATACCAGCCAAGGTGGTCTAGATCTCATTTGAAGTTTTGCATGCATCGATGTGAAACCATAGGTCGGGAGAAACGGACATGCATAGGAGATCAGGAGCCTCGTCCATGCGGTTGAAGAACTTAGATTTTTCCACTACTGAGGTGGGATTTTATTTTGTGTACATGTCTATTTGATACAAGCCTCTACCCCTGAGTTGGTGTAGAATTATTGGCTTCCATTCGAAGTAATTATATGGCGTTAGAATTGTAGATCCGAGAAATTCCATCTTTCATGTTGCTTTGTTCTGTCTTTGGTACATGAAAAAGAGTGTTGGTGACGATCCTTGCTAGCGACCTGTGGGCTCTGATACCATGTAGATTTTTCAAGATACCTACACAAAATAGCTAGCTAACAATGAAGTATACACAACTTGCAATGGTGGACGAAGAGAGAAGAACAAAATTGTAGAAAAGAATGAAAAAATCTCTATTATATGATTAAGAGAGTGTTAAAATACAAGTAATATACTCTATATGACACAACTAACTCACCATAGTAGGAAAGATAACATGCATTAGGAGTTTTCTAGAGATATTTGATACACACTGGCAGTCATTGGAGTCAACTTCTGCCTATTCCTAGTTAACTGGCCATGCGGTCGTCAGTTAACTAGATAAACCAAAGTGAAATGAGGAGGACATAACACACACATGTGGAATTCACTTTACTAGTGATGATCCCAATGAAAGTGCACATTTATGGTGATGATATCGAGGTTAGGATGCAACACTTGGTGATAAATCCAAGGTTGGCATGTAACACTTCACTCAACTAGTCTAATTGAAAGATAAATTAGGTTTGAATGGAAGGTATGTGGCACCATTTTCCAGGGGAAAATATCCTTAATGAGGGGAGAATATATCAAACTAAGGGACCCTCAACATATCCAAATAAAATTACGAAAAATAAAATGAAATTAAAATCCTAGGTGTGTGTAATATCTCCAACAGATATGCCTTTCTATCTATTGAACAGTTTGAATAAAATGGATTTATCTATACAGTGTAACCCCATGAGTTTAGAAGGGAGTTTGTTTCATTTTGGGTTGATTAAGATTCTGGTTGAAGCCATACTTCAGGATCATAAAGATAATTGGGAGCAATTTCTAATTCGTAATTGTTTCTTTAAGGCTCTAGTACAATGAGAGGTTAAAGGATCAAAATGTAAAATTCCCAAAAAGAAGGTTTCTGGTACAGAGACGAGGGTTTCCAAGTTAAAAATATTGGAAACGGAACGTGGGATTATTGATTCAGAAAATATGGAACCAAAAGGAGAATAATTGGAGAATGCATAAGCAAGGAAAAACACATAAGTTGAGAAGGTTACAAAACCAGAAAGGAACGAAGAACCAAAGAAGAAAAACATGAATCCAAAGCCTAAGGAAAAAAAGAAGAAGAAGGATGTAAAGCAGAGGACAAAAAAATAGGTTATGGTTTTGAACCATGAACCTCAAAAACCTAGAGGACGGCCTAGAGGGAACACTACATGGAAAACTAATAAATTCAAGGTCATCAATTTGAATATAGAAGAGGAAAAAAGGGATGAAAATTTCAAAATCTTGTGTGTTAGCACTCTGTAAATTTTGTCTGGCTGATAGACACATGAAAGAGGTAATTGTTTCAACCAGCTTTAGAGCTGAGGCACTAGCCTGCTCAACTCAAAGAGGGATCTCTCGTGTCACTTGATATTTCTTTAGAAATTGGTGGCTAGATTTGGTTCGTTTTGGGGGGTATTATGAAGTTGCTGAAGAAGTAGGGGGTAACATTTGGGTGATGGAGTTAGAAATAAATAATGCAGTAGCAGGTCATTAAAACTTATCTAGAGGAGAAAGTCTAAGTGAGGCAATGAGTCTGAGTTTTCAAATTGAAATTTGCATGGAAAAAGAGGAAAAAGGAAAACAAATAACTGCTTCAGAGCATATTAAAATGAATTTTGAAATAGTTGAGAAGAGAAATCGCATAAATTTAAATTGCGAAGTCTAGAGCATCATCAGACAAATTCCAGACTTTTAACTCTCCAATTTAAAAGAGGAACTTGCAAATGGAATTTTAAAGACACAGGAAACACACACTATGAAAGAAGACAAAACTCATATCACAACCAATTAGAATCTTTTCATAAACAATTCAAAAAATTGTGTATGCATCATATATTCAGTTTAGCTCCATGATTTTACAAAGTCTACCTGCGACGAGGGCATGCCCCCTCCTCCTCTCATGCTTTCTATATCCTCAGAATGATATATATATATATATATATATATATAGATGGGTTACTTGTGGATTTCAAAATGATTAAACTTCTCCATAATTCTAAAAATAGAGGTCAGTTACAAAAATGAGTAATTTATAACGACAGTTCTCCTACTTTAAAGGGATCGTTATGAACAGGTCTGACATATCTGGGGATTTTTCCTTTGAACACCATATGTCCAAAATTTTCTGGAACATACTCAATTCTACCTGAGAATTCATTCCAACTTGGTGATTTCTTTCCTTAGCGTGCTCAACCAGACTAGTTGATTTTCCCCGACGCTTTCAACCGCTTCAGTTTTGATTTCCACCTTCTGTTGTTTGCTTCACCTCTTCTTCACCACTCGCTTGTAGATTCCATCCACGTGTCCGTTGATTATTATATCCCTCATGATAGGATTTATTCTGACCTTTGATTCTATCTCTATCACAGGGTCAGTATGGAATTTGGTTGCTAAAATATGTGCAATCAACCTTTCTTCCTTACTCGTCGATAAACTTGCCATATTAGTTGAAAACCTTGTTTCACTGGATATTGTTTGATTGGCCTTGTCTATGTCTTCCAATTTTACAGAGAACACGATTTTCATTTTCCTTAACTATACATAAATTCAGAAGTCGGTCCAGTTTGGGATTACTCTACTTATGAATGAGACGATGATTGCCCGGAACATAATAACACCACCCATATTTTAAAGATCCATAGTCATCGATTTCTAATCATGAATTACTGACAAGATTACTTGTAGGTACACTGGTTTGTCACGTTTTACCAATCTATTTCAAATGATGAGCCTTTGATTTAGTTATCTGACGACGTTCACTTGACATTTTTCAGACGTGAAGTACCTGAACGAGTGACGTGAGGTGATTTGACTAGCTGTCACCTTCCCCCACATGAATCGTTGATTTGACATATTAGACCATGTGACATCAAGGATTTTGGGAAAATGGTTTCAGGAAGATTTCCTTTCGCCTCGATGTACCTCTGAGGGCGCCACGCATCCATGAATAAAACCACAGTAGTTTTCCTTGGCCCACCTTTGCATAATTAAATTTCGTGCTATTTTTTTGCCCGATATGGGTCTTGACCGTTGATCTGGGCTGCTTCAAGATCCACGGTCTGCCAGATCCTCTCCTTTGCACTCCCAATATATTTTTCCACATGACGCCACATATGACCTAGACCTCCAAATCGCGCCATGTCTCTACATCGCTTTAGTCACATGCTAAATCTGAAACTCGGATTTCAAGTGTAATTGTTATGGTGATAACATCGTGAACTAGGAGGAAGAGAAGAGGTTCTGCAGAATAAGAAAATAAATATTGAGGCCATTATGTGTAGAATGATGAGAAATATGATGAAGGGTTTAGCTGCAAAACAACATGACTCCAACCAAGTTCAAGAAAAAGAAGTCATTGAACCTAAAGAATCTAACAAGGAGCAACTGAACAATGTAAAGAGGACAATTTCAAATAAAAATCCTAGGTCTGAATCATTTCTTAGTCCACCTTCCAGTTTAGAAAAAAAATAAAAATTCCAACTTAAGATTCAGATGAAGTAGATAGAGGATTTAATCGGTTCATGATTTATTATGAGACACATGAAGTTGTTGCAGTTGATAAGGGAGCAATAATTGATCTAGTTTCCATATCTTTGAAAGAAAGGTGAGTTGGAAAGATCCTAAAATTGAAATAAGAGCTCGAGGAATTAACACTGCTTGAAAATCATATTAAAACATAAAATGTAGTCTTGAAGGCCAACATTTCCCAATTACAAAGGGATAACGAACAGTTGGAAGTCTAGAAGAGATTGTTAGCAAGAAAGGCTAGAAAGTGGCACATCCAAGGCAGGCAGGGAATAATCATAGTTATAAGATTGAGGACAAAGATGGATGAGGCAAGGAGTCAGATACAAGCCTCATATTTAGGGCTGAACATTTTGATTGATGCTTCAAAAAGAGCTTAAGTGGAAAGGGGTAAGCAATTTTGAAATTTTGTTGGAATAAACAGAGTGTAATTTTGGATGCATGAGGACATGAAACATATTTCCTGTGGGGGAGATGTTGAGTCCTCAAAACATACTATTTTTTTAAACTTCCTATACTAAACTTCCATCCAAATCCCATATCTGTGAACTGATTTATATCTTGTTTTATCCCCTTTTTCCATAAATGTCATGATCAACTACATAACCTGTGTATTGAAGTATATTAGAGGTAAATTGTCCATTTTACGCTTAGTTTCATTCTTCCTTATGCAAATTGATTTAATTAGTTATTATTTTTAATGGGTAGCTATAGAATCTCTAATTCTGTAGCAACTCAAAATACAGTTCTATAGCCTATTCACTAAACGGTTTTCTATAGTGGAATAATTGTTCTATAGGATCACAAACACTTTGAAACTGAACCCCGACTTGTGGAATATGCCAAATCAATCCCTAAATCTTGTCCACCTATCAAATCAACCCAAGGGTCATCTGAATCAACACGAGAGAAATTTTAAACCTACAATCAATGCATGTACAAGTGGCGGAGTTGCGCAAGATGGTTCTTCATCAAATTAGCACGAGAATGGAATGAGATCACATGTGAGAAATTCATGCATTCTGTCATGAATTTCTCCAATATGTGTATGTTCAATATTATTCCATATTTCCATGAACTGTTAAAGATATGATTTAACATACACGCATGTTTATTTTTTTTGTAAATAGTTTATGAAATTTGTAAAGATTGGATCTATGCGATCTTGCATACAATGTATAAATATGGGTTATCAGACCTCCATTGAGATGGAATATATTTTTTTATCAGACTGTAGTGAATTGTATTGTTGTTTGAAATTAATATATTAAGTTCTAGTTACTATGCACATACGTGAAATATATGTTCTGAGTTTATAGATCTTAGTTCATAATATATTTTCTAAGTATCATTCCCCAAGCCAGGGGGGGCCCTTGAGGAGGATTGTGTTGCTCATTTACTTTCCTGTTGGTATTGTTTTATTATTAAATCATGTGATTTACATTATGATCATTTCCTTTATGCAAATTCATTCATTTTTGTTTACACAAGATAACTAACACAACATATGTTAATTCAATAATTGATTGTTATATCAGCTGCAGGAACTCTCATTGACTTAGATGATTGAAATATTATCATTAACAATCCAATAGATTGATTATCCTAAGTGTTTATAATTATCCTTGTGTCTTTATTAATATGTTTTGCATCATTAGAAAATAATCGATTCTTTATGTAGTTGAACATAACTCTATTTCTGCAACTAAAACAATGAACAATTTTCGTTATGAATAAATAAATAGATCTAATACCTGCATATACTTTGCATTCACTTCATCAGTTTACGATCCCTAGGTTGATGATTTTTTGCATCATATTTCACTTAATTGAACTGACTGACATGTCATATGATCTTTGATTCTAGAACACATTTTGAATACTAGAGAGGAGACTCTAAGGACCGAAGTCCCAATAGGATATATCATTCAATGGAAGAAGCTACCAATAAAATATAGTACATAAGAAGGACCTGAGATTGCATAGAATCCATCCCTTAAGTTTATTTGGGGAAAAGCAACTCTAGAAGGGGGGGGGGGGTTCAAAATCCTAAGGATTTGACACATCAGTTATTCGTTGTGTTGAGTTTATAAATCAACAATTTTTGTTCTGTTCATCATTTTGTTATGAGGTTAGATGATAATTGTCTTTATGTTATGCATTAATTTGTAAAAAACCATTTGTCCCACATGTAAGGGATAAAAGGTATATTAGGAGGAAAGTAGATTATAAATAGGCATTTGGCCTCATGAGAAAGACCTGTTGGATTTTGTTATTTAAAGTAGCTTTTGAAGGCTACTTTAGGATAATACAACCTCCATAATTTCCATGCCTTCTTAAGAGGTCACTCTTTTCATTGTTTGTAATTGGTAAGAATTGTTTCAATGTATTTCCATTGAGTCTCTAAATTCCATATTTTCGGGTACACATGTTTTCATTGTGGGAAAAACAATGAATGAATGTTTCATATCTTCTACATTTATTTATACTTCCATTGTAATTATAGAAATCCCTTGATTCCTTACTCTCATTGAAAGTCTAGCAAGCCCTTGATTCCTTACTCTCATTGCAATTCTAGAAAGTCCTTGATTCCTTTAATGTGCAATGAATCTATGTTAATTTCACCTAGATAAATAAGCTAAAATATGGTCATATTTCCAAGAGCACACCTTTCTACTCATAACTCAACATTTCAATTTTCTTATACTTTTGGAAACTACAACCTAATTCCCTAGATAAATAAGCTAAAACAAGGTCATATTGTCAAGAGCATAACTCTCTACTCATAACTCAAAATTTCAATTTTCTTATACTTTTGGAAACTACACCCTGATTCCCACAAAGATTACACTATGTTTGTGATTTGACTCATTTTTTTCTCTGAATTGCCAAAGTCCCTCTTTATGTGCCTCAATTATTTAATCAAGGTTTCGTTGTCCAAATTTGTCTATTGTTTCTCCCAAAAACTAGCCAAACAAAGGAAGCTAGATCCATATCTATTTGGTATCATAAAACTATTTTATGAAAATCATATATAAATCAACTCCCACATTAAACTAACACCCTCTTAACATGAAATACCATTTTATGAAAAATACATATGAATCAAATCCCCATGCACTATACTAGATTGCCTAGTAGTGCTTGCCCATTTTTTTGAAAAACAGCCTAAGTATGAGTGGCTTGAATGCAACAACCAATGTTACTCCAAACCTTGAGACTAGGAGGATTTTAAATTGATTGAAAATTTCAATTTAGGAATCTTTTTTAGAGAGTCTTAACTATTTAAACAAACAATGTAAATTGTTTTTTTTCATTATCACTATTTTTCTTCCTTTGTCCCTTCGATGAAAATTTTATAACACATATAGTGGAAGAGTTTTATGTTAAACTTAGTTATCCTTATCCTTAATAATTATGACCAATATCCATTATCAAACCTCATTCTAGAAGATCTAGTGAAAATTGAAGACTTAGAAGGAATTTGTTGAATAGGTTTTGGAAGTTTTACGAAAACGTTTTGTAATTGATCTACCTAGGAATGAATTTCTGGTTCATGATCTCATATTTCAGTGTTCACCGCTAAAAGTAAATAACAATAAAATTTTGGCCTTACCAATTTATTTCTTACCATGGATCTCCTGACATTTTCATGTTATCTACCAACACACTTTTTTTCCCTAGTATAGGAATCTAACAATATCCCAAGTTTTTATGCTCACACACTTCTGTTAATTGAATGTGTGTCTCTGTGAATTTGTAATTTGTCCATGAATTTTATTCTATGCTTCTACCTCACATATGTCTACTATAGTTCTGTGAATTTTTGTGAACTCTATAATTTTTTCTCTTTGATGACAATTTTGTGAACTTTGGGTTCTCTCTAATTGGGGTGTTGAAACAATGTCAATTCTTCCAGGTTCTTCCACACCATCAACTCCTTCCAAGCCATATTTTAATTGTTCATATTAATCCCTCATTCTCTCAGGTAAACCACCCATTGTTTTATCATTTCCCTCATAAAGGAAGGAATTTTGTAATAATTTTGGAGTCAACACCTTTTGAATTTCAATTACTTAGCATATATACATCTTGAGTAGGCCTAATGGTTAAGAACATTTTTTTCCTTCTATGAGTTCAAAGGTTCAAATCCAGAGGGGGGTAGGGTATGTACACCTCCATAGACTTTAGTAGCCAAATCATTGTGTGAAGGGGGTCCTATGTCCCACAAACAAGGAGGTCTCATACACTAATTTGGTTTCTAGCTTGGTCGTGACCTTAAAATTATATTATTATTATTATTATTATAAAAATATTATTTTTTAATTATAAAATTATGAATTATTTGAAATTTTATTGATCCACATGAAAAAAATGTGTGACCTCTACATATAAAAGTGATGCAGTTGAGTATGTTTGATAAGGATTTTGAGAAATGAAAGATAGTCAATATGAAACTTTGGCTCCCACCCTTTTTTAGGAAATTAGACTTCCACACTAAACCCGCTAGAAGAGAGCAAGACAAATTTAAGCTAGAAAATAAATGGCAAAGCAATCACACAGTACACAGATATTTTACCCTGGAAACCCAAACAAGAAAACAAACATTACTTGAGTGTCTTGATCTCTTGTTGTCTTATTCATTCAGAAAAAAAAGGTTACATGTCTAACCTTTGTCTACACCTAAGACACAATCAACATGATACCTTCTTTCTTACACAAGAACAACCTTGTTTCCAATTAGGTTTAAATCTACATGAACAACAACCTCTAACAGATTGATCTAAATATTAGAGATTAGATTTAACAATATTACGACATGCCTTATTTATAGGCTTTATAGTATGAAAAAACCTAAATAAAGGAACCCAAAAATGGTTAGAGATCCATGCAAATCATTGGCTACAAATCCCATGAATCTCGGGATTCGGTTATAGTCGACTAGCATTTGACCTCCATTCGATCTTTAGTTAATTTCCACATGACCTCCTATCGACCTCTTGTTGGTTGACCTCTTCGAATTGTTGTTGATTGCTTCGACTTCGAATTTTCT
>ML813062.1:49429-81102 GCA_009831015.1 Picea engelmannii
CATAATATGTCACAGCCCGTAAATGATCTTCAAGATATTGTGTTTTCCCATCAAAATGAACTACAAATGGATTATAAAGAAACTGAACGCTCTCTTTCCATCCTTAAGTCTGATTGTTATGAATTGGAAGAGATGGTTTCTTTAGCCACACAGAGAGATAATCAAAGATGTCTTCATAAAGATCAGATTGCCTCCTTTCAAAACTCTGAATATGTTGAGCAGGCTGACATATCAGTAGAAGACAGTCTCAAACCTGCAATAGATAGCAAGCACAACTTTCAGTCTTTTGATTGCAGCACACATGATGAAAAGGAAGATGACGAGCAGAAAGGTTCAGGTCAGAAATGGAGTTCGTATTTTTCTTTAACAAAGATCAAGCAACTTACATTCAACATTTGTGAAGAAAAAAAAGAGCAGCATTACAGTCAGTTGGATCAGCAACTCAAAGAGGTATTTCATTTTGACTTTTATGACCCTATTACAAACCTTTTGGAATCTATGAGCAGCATAAATATCAAAACATTTTTGTCAGACGAGGGACAATCTTGTTTCTGTTATCGACTATATTTCTGCATGGTATGGCCTCCATCATTTTTTGGGTTAAGATCAAGAAGCATTTTAGGAAATCACTTTCTAACATGGCTTCATTGGAAGCATGATTTTACCTAATCTTGAGGCAGCAGTTGGTTAAAGTAGGGTAGTTCAGGAAATAAGCTCTTTCTCGAGCATTTCTTTCTTCTAATTTGAAATAGAAATAGCAGTGAACTTGTGTGAATAAAGACATGCAGATGTCATAGTTGCAGAGATCATGGTTGCAGAGTTTTCAGTTTAAAGTCTGGATCTTAACACCTGAAATAAGCGCAGGCATTTATACTCCCCACAGTGCTTAACATACAAGAGGCCTTGGGAAAGGCAAACCTTGCCCGCCAAATAAAAGTCGTGATTCCCTGCAATGCTGATGTTTATCAGTCTAAGCTGCCATAAAAAAGAAATCTCCAGGCCTGATGTGAATAAAATGATGCAGCAACTTGCTTCATTTCTCAACAACAATGGATCTCCCTTTGTGATCAATATTTCTCCCTTCTTAAATATTTATCAAAATAAAATCTTTCAGTAGATTATGCCTTCTTTGAAAATAAGGCTCATCCATTGGTTGATGGGAAGAAGGTTTACCACAATTACTTTGATGGAACACTGGATGTGTCTTTTTCATGGGTGGTGTTATTCATCATAAGAAAGAACAGGTCTTTAACAAGGCCGTTGTTGTTGTCAACTCATGATTATTATTGATGGTTGTTATGGGCCTACTTTTCCCAGCTGTGTTGCACTTTACACACACAGAATTGCATGTTGGACGATCAGGATTAGCCCTTTCAAGGTTTGGTAGTTGTGTTAGGCTTGTAGCATATGTATTCTACCTTATCTTCCAGCTGAAGAGTCATATAAATCTTTATGATCCCATAGATCAGATTCAGGGGGAGAATGGAGGAGTTACAGATGAAGAGGAAGTTGTTGTGATAACACGCTGGGAAGCAATATCATGGCTTGCTATCCTAACTGCTTGGATTTCTTTTCTCTCAGGATATCTTGTAAATGCCATAGAGGGGGCATCTGAGTCTTGGAATATGCCAGTTGCTTTTATAAGTGTGATTCTTCTACCAATTATTGGGGATGCTGCAGGGCATGCAAGTGCTATAATGTTTGCTATGAAAGATAAGCTGGACATCTCACTAGGTGTTGCGATTGGATCTTCAACACAAAGACCAATGATTGTGATTTCCTTTTGTGTGGTGGTTGGTTGGATCATGGGAAAGTCCATGGATTTAAACTTTCAACTTTTTGAGACTGCTACACTATTTATACAGTCATTGTGGTAGTATTCAGGCTTCAGGAAGGTACATCAAACTATTTCAAAGGGTTAATGCTCATTTTTCTGTAAGTTTCTTTGTACATGTTAATCCTGAACGCGATTAGCAGTATGCTTCAGAATGGCTTGCGGGGTTCAGAGGTTGAAGTATCTTATTATATTATGGATGGATCTATATCAAATTATCCACGTGCAGTGCATAAGGATAAAAGTGATCTTCTACCTGAAAATGGATTGAAGGGCGTGGGAAATCAGTTGTGTGTGAGGCTGTCATCACCGAGGCTGTTGTTAGGAAGGTATTGAAGACTATTGTTCCAGCTTTGTTGGAACTCGACATGCTCAAGAACTCAACTGGATCTGCACTAGCTGGTGCCACGGGAGGGTTCAGTGCCCATGCATCCAATATTGTGTCTGCTATATTTATTGCGACCGGCCAAGATCCTGTCCAAAACGTTGAGAGCTCTCATTACATTACAATGATGGAGGATTCCAATGGTGGCAAGGATCTGCATATGTCAGTCACAATGCCGTGTATTGAGGTCTGGGAGTGATGGTGGTGACGAAGAAGATCAAGATCAGAACGAGGGCATTAAGATTGACGAAGTTGTTGATACAAATCTCCAGGCACATGTGAATAAAAGGCTTTTGAATGCAGATTAAGAAAGGCCCATTATCTTCAAAGGAAACTGACAACGCAAATGTTGTATCCACGGAATTATCATCCTTAAAGCTACAGATGCATCTTCGTCCGTGGGCAGAGTTTACAAACGCGTTTAAAAACTGTTACTAATGAATGCGAATGCCAAATTTTCTGGATGCCCGAAAACACCAACGAGAGATAACATAAATTCGGCATCTCCTTCAAGTCCGCTTCTAGTTATATCAGATAGTGACTCTGAGTAAGCCAACGATCATATGTCTTCCTGAGATGAACTCCAATTGCTTGAAACTTGTTGTCCTCGCAATTTTCTCTTTCTCCTGATCATTCGATGGCAAATTTGAAAGGAACCAAGACACCTGGCAATGACAAAATCGGCAAAGAGAATCAGATCTAGATTAGAAGGCGAAAGTTTAGTGAATAAAAGCTGGGACGGTTGAGCATATTCAGGGACAAGCAGTCGGTCCTATTTCAAAGGATTTAAACAATGGAGTTATTCAAGAAGGGAACAAAGACTATGCTGGAGAGTTATCGGTCACATTGGTAGATGCACGAAAGCTCGACTATGTTCTTTATGAAAAGACTGATCCTTATATTTTCCTTAGTCTAGGAGATCAAGAGATTAGAAGCAAGAAAAATAGCCAGACCACTGTCATTGGTCCTCCTGGTGCTCCAATATGGAATCAGGACTTCCAGTTGCTTGTTGTTGATCCTCAGAAACAGAAGCTTGCTATCAAAGTGAGGGATTCATTTGGCCTTCGAATCTACACTGTAGGTATGGGTGAGGCTCTGTAATAATCTGGCTTGGTTTAATCACTGGAATTATTGTATTGGTTGCGATAAGCTTGGATGGTTCAAACTTTTTCAACCCTTGATTTACCTTGAACATCGGTTTTGGAGTCTGCATTTACAAAGGACTAGTGTTCAATCATGAAGATCATGTGGCTGAGAGAGAAACACATCTAATTTCAAACATCTTATTCCTTGGCATTTTTCCCATTTACTGAGGAAAGAGTTCATCGCGGGAGAATATGTAAAATGAAGACTGAGTTTTGAGTGGAGATTAGTTATTTTCATTCTGTAAAATGAGGAAAAAGCAGTCAGAAGAAGAGAAGAGCCATTTCTCCTCTACCACAACAAGAGTAACCCTTTTCGTCTAAAAGGAAGAGATCTAAGAGAAAGTTGGCATTCGACAAGGCAGAAGAGGGTAATCTTCTTAATTTACCTTACTCTGACTCAGATCCATAAACAAAGCAGCTAAATGAACCCGGTACACAGCAGCAACCTACAGAGGGTGAACAATATCCTGATCTCCGTACTCCTACCCATCCAAGAGGAGTAGGAACCTCCAGAGATAACACAGTCATTTGCTAAACCTACTGTATCTAAAGCCAACAAGATAAATCAGTTGTTGAAAGAGTTGTACAGCTTGAAACATTCAAAGAAACAAGCTACTAATGAAAGAGAATACAGCTTTGTATAGAAAACTCAGACTTTTCAGATTGCAGTTAAAGGAACAAGCAGTCCCAGCAGCTAGACCGCTTGGATTAGAGGCCCTTGCCAAAATCGCCAGCTCCAGGAAGGAGAAATACAGGTTGAATTACATCATGATGAAGTTACAAGGCCAGTCAGAGAGAAAAGGGCCTCCTCCAAGAAGCTGTGAAGTCGTTTGCAGTAATACAGGTAATTGAAATTTTAAAATTTTGATTTCTGAAAGTGTTTCACCTTTCGGTGGTTTAGGCGAGCCTGTGTGAGTGCTCATTAACCACCGAAAAGGGGTTCTTTCGGTAGATAAGGTGCTTAATCTGAATATCGTTAACCACCGAAACCTGTAACTAGACAGAGAAAGATCAATTTTGCACAGATCGAGGTTTTGCTGATCCAAATCTTTTGAAAATACTCATGATGGATAGATGATGAACTATTATTCAGTCTCAAGATTCATTTTTGGTATATAAGGATTAGAAAAGATGGCCAAGTTGGTTTTGGCACCTATTTTGGTGGAAACAAGTTGGATTTTTTGCACATATCAGAAAATCTAAAAATGCTTTATATCTGAAGCTGTTGCGGTATTGATACACGATCCAAAAAAGGTTTACAGAGATATGGATGCAATCAGTTCACCTTCTTACTGTCATTGTTCATGTCTATGATGATGAACTGACTAGTGGGACAAAGCCTAGCAAATTGGTCATTCTGAAATTTGAATACTTGCTTAAGCTGCATGTTGTTTGTGTTGGGGTTGATGGTATGCAAGGAGGCAGTGAGAACAATTTTCTTATAAACATTGTTTCCAGATAACACTGGGATTGAGCTTCCTCATCAGATAGCTAAACTGTCTTCAGGTCTCAACTTTGCATATCATGAGAAAAGAGCACAAAAGCCATTTAAATGGATTCAGCACTTGGCAGATATTGACTTTTTGCCTGAAGCTCCTCCATTTCTTGCTGATAACATATCTGGAGTTGACGAAGCTGCAAAAGGCGCATCAACTTTGGCGGGGCTGAATATATAGACAACTACATCTGTGCACTATTTTTGTTGAATACCATATCTGCATTTGGCTGTGGCGTACTGGCATCTGGGGTCAGCATTGGCTACTAGATCTGTGGCTTTACAAATATCTGTTACCATTCATTTTTATCCTCCTTTTGCATATGTAACTTTTCTTGCAGGTCTTTTCCAGGAAGAAGATTTACACTTGAAGGATGTCTACTATTCCAAACTGAAGGATTTTATGGGAAACTGCTGCAATAGAGTGCAAGACTGGGTTGCACGCATTGACCATATAATGAGCAACATGAGAAGTGAAGCCTGAGTAGCTTCACATGTTAGGGAAATAAAATAGGATAAATCAATCAGTCACCAAGAAAATTAAGTGCAGAACAGAGCAGAGGGATATTCTTTTTGCACAGGTAATCGAGATTCATCAAGTTTTGATTTTTGGGTAAGTTTTTGTTTTCGATGGTTTAGGCGAGCCCGTGTGTGTGCTCATTAACCACCAAAACGGAAGAATGACTCCATGTCCCAATACTAAAGGCACAAGGTCTGCTAGGTTCTTGGACACCTCACAGGGAGGTATCCATCCCAGTTGGAGCCAGATGTTAGCACTCAAAAACGCACCCACATTTTTGAAGGAAAGATGCCTAATATTGTAGGGAAATTTTCAATAGCTTCCTGAGCTCCAAATCCAAATTTAATTGAACCATTGGAAATCTTATGATCTGTAGTTAAAAATCGACTATTTGAACGTGCAAAACGGATATTCCATGGCTGAGAAAATTGATTTTTCCCGAAGGCAGTTTTTTCTGAAAATTCTGACTTTCGGTGGTTAATTCACCCAGAAGTCTTCTATGTTAACCACCGAAAGCCTGTTTTAACCAGAATTCTTGAAATTTCGCCCAGATCAGGAATTTTTGAAGCATAATGAGATGAAACCTCTTGGAATAGACATGTGGTGAATTATCAAGTCTAGCACAACAGTTATTTTTTACAAATGGTGGAGAAAGGAGGTGTTTCAAAGGTTTTTGATGTCTTTAACAAAGGCAGAAAAGAAGGGCACTTGGCCACATCAACAAATTCGACTTAGTCTCTATTTGAAAGTCATCATCTAGCCTTGGAAGGTTGTTCTACACTTCACCAACAACCAACAGAGAGAAATTTTGGATTGTCCTCATTTTGGGGAAGCATCCCACTTCTTTTGCAACTGAATTTTGACTTACTATTTTTAGTATATCTGATCCTTGTTTTTAGGATCTCAAAACTGTTTGGTAATGCTATAAAGCTTAGGATAGAAGATGAATCAGGGGTTCGATTTTGAGTGCTATGATGTTGCCACTGTAATGAAAAGACCTATTCTTATTTTATAAAAAATTGCAAGCTTCTTTCAGTTCTGTTGTCAGATTTTCTCCTCTGTTCTTTTATATCTTATGAGTGGAAGTCCTTTGTTGATGCTCATTCAATTTGCAGTGACTGACATCTCACTGGTTAATTGTCTTAGTTGATAATCATAAGTTATTTCTTGGTTATTAAACCCATTGTGCTTGTTTGTATGAAGTATAATCTGGTTCAATAGTTGTTTTCTTTCCCCCATTTAATCAAACCTTGTCTGACCACATTGCTAGAAGGCCTTGTGAGATTTTGTATCTCTAGACAGTCTTGAAAACATAGTCAAGTACTTAGGTATTCATCTTGACCCAAAAACCATAT
The DNA here is from genome assembly GCA_009831015.1 of Picea engelmannii. Taxonomy (NCBI): domain Eukaryota; kingdom Viridiplantae; phylum Streptophyta; class Pinopsida; order Pinales; family Pinaceae; genus Picea; species Picea engelmannii. The sequence goes on from ML813062.1 coordinate 56,164, forward strand.
CAAATATTGAGAAAACATTTCCCAAAAAGAGTTAGTTACCAGGCATCTCCGACTTACAGCCTAGGAGAGTTTCCTGGAGTGATAACACATAGGTCACCAATTTCCTATATTTTTAAGAATCATATGAAATGATTTGTCATTTCAATGGTTTTTTTCCTCCCACATCAGATTTATATCAATGGACTTATTAGAACTGGACCAAGAAATGTGAGGTATATTTCATATTTTGAAGGGTTCTTTGTTCAATTTACACTTTCTGGTGTTTATCAGAAATTTCTTGAGGAGGGCCCCTAGTTTTGGAGAAGATGAAGTCTCTTTGTTACCCCTTGGTTCCCAGATTTTGACCCATCCACTACCACTGTCACCAAAATGCCAATTTCGGTTTGCATCCCAAATCTGCCACTTTGCCTTTGGAAATTATTGGTTTTGAAAGATATTGGGATACCCTGAACAAATACTTACAATGGGATATTGAGAATAATAAGTTGGGACTTTTCACCTATGTTGGAATTGGTATTGAGATCGATATCAACAAAGGTTTGTCGGAAATGATGATTCTAAAATAGGGAAAAGTTCAATGGACATGAATTTTGAATTGCAAATACACTACTTTTCAGTATCGTCTCTGCCAATAGACAAGCCATATTTAGGGCTCTTGTCTCCAAGAATGAACTCACATAAAGAGGGGGAAAAGTCACCACCACGAACCAAAAAGTTAGAACAATATGAACCCCCGCTCTTGGATGATGATGCTAATCAAAATGCAGAACCTCCACCCTTAACAAAATTATAGAAGGATATCAAATTTGGTTCATAAGAGCATATTAAAGAATTAAATTCTCTGTTAATAGATAGAGAAGAAGAAATGAATATTTAGATTTCCCCCTCATGGGAGGTAGTTTTCAATGAATCTTCATCAAGAGGAATGGAGATATTTAATAAATATGATAATTTTGATTCTGATAAGGAGTTCTCCCTGCATTAAAACTTTATAAATCATACTTTTGAGCTATAATTTGTTCCTGTGGAACCTTCTCTAGGGGGCTAGATTGAGCTTAAAAAGAAGGGGGGGGAGGAAAGATTAAGTAAAATATTCCTCATTAGTACTTGCAAAATTTCTTCTGTGTAATTTCTTTGTCTTGTAAATGCTTTTATTGATTTCTATTTTATGGTCATTAACAAATGCTCTCGTAATGTCTATAGAATGTAATCTCTTTTCTTTATATGAATGAGAAGTCACGATTTTTTCCCGACAAAAAATAAAAAAATGTAATGCAGTGATTTGTCCAAACAAATTGTGACATAACTTCTCTCTAGGGGGATAGATTGAGGTTAAAAAGAAGGGGGGGAGGCAAGATTGATGAAAATGTTCCCCATTAGTACTTGCAACGTTTCTTCAATGTAATTGCCTTGTCTCATAAATGTTGTTATTGATTTATATTGTATGGTCATTAATGGATGCTCTCATAATGTCTATAGAATTTAATCTCTTTTATTTATATGAATGAGAAATCATGTTTTTTTTCCGAGCATAAATAAAAAATGTAATGTAGTGATTTTTCGAAACAAGTTGTGACACAAATTCTCCATAAATGCAATATACTTATAGTGTGACAAATGTTAATGCCTGATCAACTACCATTTCTTCCTTCTCTAATACATGATTTCACATCTTCTTAACCCTTCCAAGGGTTAGCATTGCATCCCTCTTTCTAATACTAGGATTTTTGGGGTATTGGGGGCATCCCAATCTGAGTCTCCCATTGAATTTTGTTATTCATCCATCATCTTTATCGATTTATTTTAGGTATGGGGGAATTTATAGGCCATGTAGTTCCTGGAATAAGGATTCTTCTTGTTAGTGTGTGGCACCTCATCAACACAATTAGAAATTTCACACAGTTTCCATGGGACTTCATCATTTTGACATGGCTCCCCTCTAAATTCTGCACAAGGAAGGTAAAATACATGGAGCTGGCCACCATTTTAGCAAGTTCATGTCTTCCAATTTTAGAAAACTTGTTCATGTTGATGATTACATCTACATGAGACATTATCCAGGACACAAACCTAAGAGAGAGCCCATGGGAGGGGTGTGTGGTTCCTATCTGAGATAGAGTTGGAACGTAGAGATGGCCTTCTCCTTACAGAGAGTTGAGAAGAACTCCAAATAATTATCTTGTGTAACACAGTGAGAAATGAGATCTGTAGAGTTGGACGTGCTTATGGTTGAGCACAAGGTGAATGTGTGAAATCCCAAAGTGTTGGGTGCATCGGCACCCTCAAGTATGCACTTGTATATATATTATTTGTATCATTGTCATGAGATAAATTGCAGGAGGAAGGAACCTTTTCGTTGAATTCATGGATCCATAGGGATCTCAGTGCATTCAAAGGAACAACACACTGGAAGTGAAGACCCCAAGTTTGATTGTTGTAATTGTCATTCCTCTAACCTATATTTCTAAATTTTGCTACATTAAAAGTAGGCGTTGTAGTTGTGACAACAATCCTTAAATTGTTTTGATTCTAGAGACGTACTCATTATTCTCCTTTAGGAGATATTCTTATTTTGGTTCCTCTTGTTTTCTTATTCTAAACAGTTTAACAACAAAGGAATATGTTTATCCTTCAGAGGGAGCCACTTGACTCAAAGGGAGTCAAAACTATTTGAGAAAGAGGAAGAATAGAACCATCATTAAGGAAACCAATGCAATAATGCAAGATCAAAATCTTTCTATGATTCTATGGGAAAAATCATGCATGAAATAGTATATGTTCAGAACAAGAGTCTTCACCAGACTTTGAAAAACATAACTCCTGAAGATGAATCCTGAGATTGAACACTTCAGGATATTTGGGTGCCCAGTGTATTTCCATGTACCCAAAGAGAAGAAGTCCAAGCTAGACCCTTCAGGGGGAAAGGATGCATTTATGGGATAACATTGAATCTTTGAAGACATTTTGGATCAACATCCCTGGTTAGAGACAGATTGAGACAAACATAGATGTTTTCCTTGAAGAAGAGATAGACTTTCAAAGATTCAAATAATCTCATATGGAGATTGACAGTGAGACAATGCCCTCTTCCCCCTTAAACAGTTCAGAGGGAGACAAACATTATTCCAGTTGCTCTAGTTGATATTTTTAGAGATATTGCAGTAGGGAAGAAAAGGCCTTCCTAGGCTCACTCCGCAGGAGGTAGAGAAACATACAAGCCTCTCAAGGCACATCCCAATAATAAAAAAGAGATTCTTTTTCGAGCTACTCTTCATCCATGAGCCACATCATTGATTCTGAGCCTTCTTGTCATAGAGAAGCAGCAGGAGAACATGTATGGAAAGATTCCATAACATAAGAATACCAATATATCTTAAAAGAATGATGTATAAGATATTGTTCAGAGACCATAAGGGAAGTCTCTGATGACTTCCAAAGTGGATCTATAAGATCAAGCATGCAGTTGATAGAAGTGTCGATAAATACAAAGAGAAATATAGCTCGAGGTTTCTAAAAAACAAAGGGAGTTTTCTATGATGAGACAGTTGATCCAGTAAGCTCGATACACTTACATACGTACTACCATCCATGAGTTGGAAACTATATCAGATGGATGGATTCTTGATGAGTTTGGGTTTCAACAAGAGTGTTGTTGATCCAAACCTATATTATTACAATGTTGGTGAGAAGATCCTGATTTTGATGACTTATTCAGAGAGCCTTGTTGTTAGATACAAATAAGCCTTGAATTATGATTTCGAGATGAAGGACATGAGTATGATGCACCATTTCTTGGGACAATAAGTATGAGAGAGGACCGATGATATTTTCCCAAGTCAAGGAAAACATATAGTGGGAATATTAAAGAAGTTTAGTATGACAGAATGGAAAATCAGCATGATGGATTTGAAGAAAATGAATGATGATGATTTAGACGAGATTGATCCACAACTAATTGGATCATTGATGTATATGGTTAACACCAGACTTGATTCATGTTATGCAGTGAATGTGCTTAGTCAATCCATGAGTCATCCGAGACAAACTCATTGGATAGTAGTAAAGAATGTATTGAGATATATACGATGCACAGTTGGATATGGCCTGAGATATGCCTTGTCTAATAAATGTTTTTTATTTATTTCTATTTTATGGTCATTAATGGATTCTTTCATAATGTCTATAGAATTTAATCTCTTTTATTTATATGAATGAGAAATCATGTTTTTTCCCGAGGAAAAATAAAAAATGTAATGTAGTGATTTTTCGAAACAAGTTGTGACACAACTTTTCCATAAATGAAATATACTTATAGTGTGACAAATGTTAATGCCTAATCGACTACCATTTCTTCCTTCTCCAATACATGATTTCACATCTTCTTAACCCTTCCAGGGGTTAACAGTGCATCCCTCTTTCTAATACCAGGATGTGTGGGGTATTGGGAGCATCCCAATCTGAGTCTCCCATTGAATTTTGTTATTCATCCATCATCTTTATCGAATTAGGGGAATTTATAGGCCATGTGGTGACTGGCACAGGGATTCTTCTTGTTAGTGTGTGGCACTTCATCAACACAATTAGAAATTTCACACAGTTTCCATGGGACTTCATCATTTCGACATGGTTCCCCTCTAAATTCCACACAAGGAAGGTAAAATACATGGAGCTGGCCACCATTATAGCAATTTCATGTCTTCCAATTTTAGAAAAAAAATTCATGTTGATGATTACAGCTACATGAGACATTCTCCAAGAAACAAACCTGAGAGAGAGCCCCTGAGAGGCGTGTGTGGTTCCTATATGAGACAAATATGGAACATAGAGATGGCCTCCTCCTTACAGAGAGTTGAGAAGAACTCCATATGATTCTCCTGTGTAATGCGGTGAGAAAGGAGATCTGTAGAGTTTGGCGTGCTTGTGGCTGAGAACAAGGTGAATGTGTGAAATCCAAAAGTGTTGGGTGCATCATCATGAGACATAAATGAATATGATGTATTAGACTCCTCTGAGCAGAGATTTGATGAGAAAATCCAGATGACTCTCATGTGTAATGCAGTGGGAAAGAAGATCTGTTGAGTGGGCGTGCTTGTGAACGTGATCCTAGTGGTTGATCACTTCTAAATAAGTGGTTCTTTTGTGTAATGCAGTTATCTAGAGATATGTACATCCCTATGGATGTGCCCCTATTGGATGAGCACTATTGGGTGTATAAGATCCCTTGCTATATTGTTCAAAGAGTCAAACCTGTCTGTAACCCTAATTGTAATGTAAAGGGTACATGTCGACCCGACCTTAATGTAATTGATAATTAATGTAAAAGATAATTAATCTGGTTAATATTAATTATATTATGAGATAGAGAGGTCAGCCATTTTGTGCCAATAGACACTTATGTTGACAGGTCAAGTCTAATATAAGTAAAGGTAAATTCCCCATTGAGGAATCATATCTTTTGTGTGAGTTTGGAAATTTCAGCAAGTACATATACTTGGGAAAAGTGTGCACCTCTTTTGGGTGCTAGTCTTCTAGGGTTTGTGAGAACCCTTTTGTGTGCTAGGTTTTCTTAGTGGTGAAGGTCTTTCTATTGAAGAACATAGCAAAGGATTGGTTGGGTTTTCTTCCCTTGTTGAGAATGTTTTCCCAGGATACTTCTTGTGTACTTATTCATGGTGTTTCTTCTTGTGATATTGGTTGTTGTAACAAATTGTCTATGGTTTAAGTAAAATGATAAAATGGAATGAACTACATGCTTAAGCCTAGCTTATTGAAAACTCAACAGTTCATTAGCCCCCCCTAGAAAATGAGTGGAGTAACTCATAAGAACACTTGAACAACTTCAAGCACTCATCCATATTATTTTTTTTCCTTGTTGATTCTTCCTCTTTTGGAAAGACCCAAGTTTCTCCTTTGGAATTCCCACTGCATCCTTGATTTCGACTTCAAGTTTCTCTTTTACAATCCCAATATATTCATATTCAACCAATGAGTTGTCTTTCGTCATTGCTTCTCAATTGGGTTTAACCTTGAGACCTTTTGGGATAGTTGTATAGTGGGTTTTGAGCTCGAATCTATCCTTCAACTCGAATCTATTCTTCAAAAATCTAACATCAATGTTTAAAACCCCATACACTTCTTTTGGAACACCTACACAAGCATATTTTGTTAGGATATTTAGACACTTAGGAGTTAGTTAAGATCAACTTGGTCTAATGTGTTGTTAGGTTAAAGTATGTTTCTTTAGTATGCATTTGTAATATGACGATCACAATATTTTCTAGACATAGAGTGACCCAACAACTCATATTCCCCTCGATATTAACGACTAAATTGATATGTGGCTTAGCACCCAATTGGTCCATGATCTCTATTTAAAGAGAATGGAGGTTCATTTTTCGATGATCAATTATGAGAAACTCTCTTGTATTATTTTTCTTTTGCATTAATAATTTACCTCAAATGGCCACGTTGGTTGGTAACATGAATGTTTCCCCACATTGGGGTTTTACCATGTAAAACAATTGGTGTGTTGATCTCTGATCTAGTTGTGTGAGTGGTTACTGAAGGTTTTTTTCCTTTGTTGGAACACCCTATGTTGTCGAACATGGTGTTAGAGCCCGTATGAAGACCCACTCCTATTGTAGATTGAGATCTTGAAGCCTTGTTGTCTCATCTTTGGTTTATGCTATTTATGTACATTTTTGGGTTTAGAGGACTGTTCCATTGTGTCCATAGTTCTCAATTTAGATAGAAACACTTTTTTTTTCACTCTAAAATGTTTTTTTTTCTCAATCATATTTGAAGGTATAAAGCTTGAATATGTTCTTTTTTTTTTTTTACATAGATAATATTTTTGTTTTCGGGTTGCTACTCTTTCCTCTCTATGTATGTTATTTTCCCTATTCTCTATGCGATCTCGTAAAATTAGAAACAAAGAGGAAAGTGTTTTCTTCTATGTGCATGCTCTTTGTCATACGCTCAGTGTGATCTCAACAAATCAGAGACAGAGAGAAAACTTTCATTTTATGGGTAAGCTAACCAAAACCTAACCCCTTTGTTGTTGTCGAGAAGTGAATTTCTTTTTGTGGGTGAATGGATGAAAATAAAATAAAAATTAACCACACACCTTGAGGTAGAGCTCCAACAAAAACAACAACAACACCAACACCCCCATCCTCCTTCTTAAGATTATAATATGTTTTGCACTAGCACACTTGGCTAAAAAATGTTTTATTTAGTAAGAGGTCTTGAATTCAAGTCTTTTTTTTTGTTATTTTTTGAAAAAAATCATGCATTCATTGTAAAGTGCATTTCACTTAAATTATAAAAGTAAATCACTATAAGGTAGCTTTAATATTTCATTTTTTTGTTACTTCTTTGCATGCAATTTTAATTTACAAAGTAACTTCATTGTAAAAGTGATTCTCACTTATTATATAAAAGTTCGTCACTTCATACATAACTTGTTTGTAAAAGTGAGCTTATATGAAAAGTTATATAAGGAGGAGTGTCACCACGTGGACCAACTTCTACTTGCCGCATGGCTTTTTGGTTATTATTTATACATTTTTTCAAAAGGGCATAACTTTCACACTAGAACTCCGTTTTCAATGCCATATTTTTTAAATATTTTCATCCAGACCATCCATTTCACCTTTTGATTCCATATTGTCTGCATAGTTTAATATGGCTTCTCCATGTGATATTTTGATTACCAGTACCAACTACATCTCATGGAAATCCCATGTGGAGGATGTACTAAGAAGTAAAGGATTCTACTAGATTACCCTAGGAAAAGAAAAGCAAACCACTAATCCCAAAAAGAAAGCCAAATGGGATAATAAAAATGATGAAGCACATGTACTACTTGGAATGTCCATCTCTCCTTATTTAAGGTTTCACCTTCAAGGAATTTATGACCCTGAGGAAGCTTGGGAAAAGGTTCAAGCTATGTTTGGTAAACACAATATTATTCGAGCCCACCAAATATTAAATCCATTAATGACTTTAAGTCCCAATGATTTTCCTTGCATTGAATATGATTTATCTAAGTTCAAAACACTTAGAATTTTATGTATAAACTGTAAAATAGATCTGAAGGATGACCGATGCATACATGTTATTATTTCTAAGCTTGGTAGTTCATATTTTGTTTTTGTATCTACCTTTGATTCTACTAGAGAAGCTCTATGGAGTGCTTATAAATAACCCTAAATTGAGTCTTTTTGTGATTCTCTGATTCGAGATCAAGATAATATTTTGCAACTTGGATTAATCAACACTACAGGTAAATCCAGAAAAAACTTAGTGTCCCAATAGAAAGATAAATATAGTAATCCCAAGAAGCAACATCCTCTCCATAGGAATAAGAAAAACAAGGGTACCAAACCCTCTCAACCAACTTCTACACCTAATGGTGACAAATGAGTAAAATCGAAAAGTAAGAAGACTGACAAACGTTGCAAATTTTATGGGAAATATGGTCATGTGAAGTCTATGTTGGAAATATTGTTGTCATTGATGTCAAAGATAAGGAGAGAATAAAAATACCCAAGATAAAGATTGCAATATGGATATTGTTGGAAATATTGTTTTTGGATTTTCGATGCTTAGTTTGGATACCTTATCTTCGAAGGAGTTTTTACTCTGAAGACCTAGATCAAATGGGAGCATAGGGTATATGGTTGAAAATCTTATTCTGATACAATTCCAATAGTATATGGCACTCCCTATAAATCCTTAGGAGTGAGAAGATATGAAATATTTTGTCAGGTCATCCTAGCTAGAAAGTACAGGTCAAGCCAACCATTTTTACAAGTCGACCCCATAAGTGAATGCAGAAAGACCATAAATACAGGATAGATGTGTGCATTTGAAGTGTATCCAAGAAAGAAGAGAAAGTACAAGTGTGCAAAAGATATATGAGGTGAAAAAGAGGAGATGGGGAATATTCTTGGGGTGCAAAGGTACATGAGAGGAGTTTTCTCAGAGTTTTAAGGGTGCACTATAAAGGACTAAGGTCTATGATGTTGCAAAGTGCATTGTTTTGAGGTTGTGATGTTGTAGTCTGGAATTTTATTCTGGGAACAATGTTATAAGGTTATCTAGGGAATGAAGGATAAATATGACTAGGGTTTGAAGCTATGTCTAGGGTATGAAGCAATGAGAGGTGTCAGAGCATGAAATTAAGGGTATGTTGATGTTGTAAAATGCATGAATTATGAATAATGCAGGTGAAGTCGGAATTACTTTGTGTATTAATATCTTAGATTTATACCTATACAGGTCTTACTTAGTTGGTGCTCAACTAAATAGATTAATGTCTCTAGTAGGTTGGTGCCTACACAATATCTTGTTGAGTTGGTGCTCAACTAAAGAGATTGGTGTCTCTAGTAGGTTGGTACGTACACAATATCTTATTGAGTTGGTGCTCAAATGAAGAGATTGATGTCTCTAGTAGGTTGGTTCCTACAAGATTTTATAAAGATAAGTTTTTGTGGTTTTCTCCCACAAGAGTTTCCAAATTAAAGTATGTTTATTATGATTTGAGTTTACATGCATTTATTGTCTTAAAGTTAATGAATGATTGATGAATTCTCATTTAAAGTGAAAAGTATGTTATATTGATCCATCCCACCTTGCTCCTCTCAGTATAAGCATAAGTTCAATAATTTGTTTCAAAGTATTTTTCTTTGGAAACAGTCTAACTACTGGAAGGAAAATATTGAGAGAACACATGGATAGTCAAGAATAATTCATCTTCATGGCCATGGATACAAAGTCTACTGATGTTATGAACCAAGGGGAGCATATATATGGTTAAATGCATATGATATGACCCCAAGGGGGGAATATATGGGGATAAATGTACATGTAATGTGTAAATATATATGTAATATGGTTGGCCTAATTGTAAAGGGGCCTCATGTGTAGGCGTGAATAGGTATATATAGATATCATGTATTCATTATTATAGAGATAGGAATTGTGATGTGGAGGAGTTTCTCATATTCTTTAAGAAGTTATTGTATAAATTATATATCTTGGAGTTTTGCTCCACACTCACATTTTGTAGATCGTGTGTAATTTTTTTATTTTATGATATTTTAAGCATTTGGTTCATTACATTTGGTATCGAAGCATCGGTCCTAGGGTTTTTCTTCCTCAAGCAAGTCATCTTGGAATTTTTTCTATAAATATTTTACGGGACCACTTCAGAAAGAGAAACTTGGAGGTTGTTTAGAAGACATATCATGGTATTTTTGGTACTAATTTCAACTTATGGGTAGTTTTACTTTCATATATACACCCTGTGGAATATAGGGTGTTTGACTAGTCCTATAACTAGTCTCACACCAGTCTTCCGAGTAAAACAATCATATATTATTCATAGAGGATCCGAATTTAGTGATACTAGTTATATTGGAAAGACTAAAATCCATAGTATTTTGGGTGAGAATTTCATAACCTCGTATTTAATATTGGATGTGTGGCATTATGTTCATGTTCTCTCTCCCAGAAAGGCCAAGAATCAACAAGGTTTGGGAAAGTTACCCTAAATTTCACTTGGCACATCCAATTTTGGTTAGAACTATGGCATTGAAGATAATACATTTCATAGTACTACATTTCTAAATTTTAGACTCATAAGGGATGAAATTGCATAAATACATCAGAAGGAAGATCGTCTAGAAGGACAAACTCCAAATCAGGGTTTCAAAAGTATGTTCACTTAAAAATATCATAACTTTTGATTAGAATGTCCAATTGAGCTGATTGAAAATCCATTAGAAAGAGAAAACATGTAATATTATATTGGAACAAGTATTATAACTATTTTAGATCATAATTCCTAATATATTGAGGTTGTAAGTTGAGTGTTGGGGTTAGACCTCACTTAAGAATCAATGACAATACCTCAATTTACAGGAGATGAAGATAAAAATGAAATCAATCCTATGGAATGGTTGAGGATGGAAAAGGAATATGATTCGACTACTTCAAGGGTAAGAAATTATTTTTTTGGTGAATCTTTGAATTGGTGGATGAGTATTGATAAATATAATAAATGGAAAATTTCATAGGAATAATTTGAAGAACACTTCTCAAATAAATGGATCAAGGATACAAAAAATAAGATGTATAAAATTTAAGAGGAGTTAAAAGAAGAAAAATAATAGATAAAGAAGAAGAGTGATGAGTTTTATAAGATGAGAGACCTTAATGAAGCACTAGTTAAAGAAGTTCAAAAATTAAAACAAGAAAATACTAGCAAAGGAAAGTGGGAAAAGGATGAGTCAAGGGAAGATTTGAAAAATAAATATGAAAAGATATGTAGATTACAAAACCAAAATAAAAAAATATTGGATGAGGTTAAGAGATGGAAAGAAGAAAATAAGAATTATCAAAATCAAGAAGAAATGAAAACCGTGGATGAAGAATCTACCAAAAGACTAGAAGAGGAAATTTGCAAGAAGGTTGAGGAATCCCTAAATATTGATGAGGTAAAATTAGAAATGAAATCCAGAATTGAAGAAGGATGTCAGAATTTGATAAATGGGGTGACATTGCAGCTTCAAAAGGAGAGAGAGGAAAATATTCAAGATGGTCATCAAAAAATACTTGAATAATGTCAACTTCATCTAGAAGACGTGCATGCCAAATATGATGGTATTATCTCGAGGCTAGAGTAATCAAAGACCAAGCAAATAGGGTAGATGATTCCATTTTCTATGAAAAGAAGATAGATGAAATGAGTGTGTAGATTGAATAAAAACCATCAAATGTGAAACCATATCGACACCCTCATTATCAAAAAATATTTCAAGGAAGACAAGAAGGTCGATATCAACATTATCAAGGAAAAAGATGGAATATTTTTCAATATTCATACAACAAGGCATCACAAAACCACTCTTCAACAAGATATTATCAGAGACCAACAACCACTACAAATTGGAGAAGCTTTAACAACAATACATGGAATCAAGAGAAACAAAATCATGCAACAACTAGCCACCAAGGATTGCGATAAAAAAGAACTGATTTTGGATTGATGGATCATCATAAAAAGAAAAAATAAACTAGGAACATAAGAAAATCATATTGCTTGGTTTCATCACATGTGAAGCCTTTAATTGCAAAGCTTTAAGGACAATTGTTTTTGAAGGAGGGTATTATTTTATGACCCAAAGGGGGTGTATATAGGGTTAAATGCATATGATATGACCCCAAGGGGGGCATATATGGGGCTAAATGTACATGTAATGTGTAAATATATATGTAATAGGGTCAACCTAATAGAAAAGGGGCCTCATGTGTAGGTGTGAATAGGTATATATACAGATCATGTATTCACTATTGTAGAGATAGGAATTATGATGTATGAACGTAATTGGTTATGTGGAGGATTTTCTCCTATTCTTTAACGAGTTATTGTATAATTGATCTATCTTGGATTTATTCTCCACGCTCACATTATGTACATGGTGTGTAATTTTATTATGTTATGGCATTTTAAGCATTTTTTTCATTACAATTGATACATAAAATGAAGACAATCAAAAAGAAAAATCACATTCAGAAGAAGAATACATCGATGAGGAAGTGAATCTTGAATCAGAACTCATTAGTGCCTTAGAAGAAATAGACAAACTCGGGGGAAACAATTAAAAGCAGAAAGAGAAATTGCAGAAAAATGAAAAGAAGGATCATGATGTTTATGAAACAAAAAAAATAGTTATGATCCTGAAGACTCAACTAGAAGAGGAAAAAAGGATATAAGAAGTGGTGAGAAGCCAACTGAAATAAAAGGTACAAATTTGCAAGAAGCTAGAGGTTGAAATTGTTTCCTTAAGAAAGGAACTAGAGAAAAAAACTAATCAGTTGAGAAGAATCTTGAAGTTTGGAAATAGTACTGAAATCTAAGATAATATTCTCAGTTACCAAAGGTTACCTTTCATCAATATAGGTCTTGGATATGAAAAAAAACAATATACCCTCAAGGAAGAAGCAAGCACTAAAGTCACACAACCATTGGAAAAATAAAATGAAGAAAAAACTAAAAGCTATGCTAATATTCTCAAAGGCTCCATCAAGAATGAAAGAAGCAACATGAAAGGAAATCATGGCCAACATAAACTTGATTCTTCTCACAAGAACAACAAGAATGAGTTCGGAAGATTTATTCCACCAAGAAGGTGTATATTTTATGAGATACATGGATATAATATCTAGCTAACAATGAAGCATACACATCTTGCAATGGTGAATGAAGAGAGAAGAAAAAAATGGAGAAAAGAATGAAAGAATTGTTATTAAATGAATGAGAGAAAATGATACAATACAAGTGATATACTCGGTATCACACAACTAACTCTCCATAGTGGTAAGACAATTCACATTAGGAGTGTTCTAAAGAAATCTGACACGCACTAGAAGTCATTCGATTCCACTGCCACCTAGTCCTAGTTAATTGGCCATGTCGTCATTAGTTAACTAGCCAAACTAGAGTGAAATGAGGAGGAGATCACTCATACATGTGGAATGTGCCTCACTAGTGATGATCCCAATTCAATTGTGCATTATTGGTGATTCTCCCAAGGATAGCATGCAACACTTGGTGATAAAACCAAAGTTGGCATGCAACACTTCTCTCAACTAGTCTAATTGAACGATAACTAAGAATTGATCGGAGGGTATTTGAAACCATTGTATAGAGGAGAATATCCTTAATGAGGGGAGAATATCTTAGACTAAATGACCCTCAACATAGCTAAACAAACATAGGAAAATAAAATCAAAGGAAAATCCTAGGTGTGTGTAATATCTCCAACACCCCCCCGAACACTACTAGGGAGTATGCATAATGAATGGGTCCCGACAACAAAGGCCATGTTAGGTACCCATGAACAATGAAACTAATGAAAACTGAAATAAAGTGAGGAAAGAGGGAAAAACTCATGGGGAAAAAACCCCCCTCAAAATACAATGTATCAAAATAAGAGAAATATAGTTGTTAGGAAACTGTGTCCTTCACTCCAAGATGATCAAGCAGAGAGTGAAAATTCTTCTGACTGAAAGTCTTGGTGAATATGTCAACAGTATATTCATAGGAAGGACAGAACTATAGGTTGATGATCCTATCGTGTACTATATCTCTGATGTAGTGCATGTGGATCTCAATATGATTTGTCCGCTTTCATTGCACAGGGTCTCTGCAAAACTTGAGAGTACTCTAGATGTCACACCAAATGACATTCAGTCTGTGGAACTAGATTCCCAACTATGTAAGGAAGTTATGTAGCTACAATTCCTGGATGGTAATGTTAACTACTCCTTTGTACTGGGCCTTAGATGAAGATAGATCAATATCATACTGCTTCTTTCTCGACCAATAGATAGGCCTTAAAACCAAACTAAGACTGTATCTAGATGTGGACTTGAGATCAGTGCCATCTCTAGCCCAGTCAGAATTGGGGAATCCTATGAGATCCAACTTTCAACCTGATGCATAGTGGATCCCATAACTAATGGTTCCCTTAAAGTATTTGAGGATGTGCTTGGAAGCCTTCCAATGTAAATCATGCGACTCCTACATGTACCTGGAGACTACCCCTACTACATATGATAGATTTGGCCGAGATGTGGGTGAGATACATAAGACTCCTCACAAGTTATCGATATAAGGTGTTGTCCACTACTGGTGTATCCCGACCATCCTCAAGTCTAACCCCAAATAAGAAAGATGTAGGTGAAGACTTGTAGTCTTTCATGTGGAATATCTCCAAGAGATCCTAAGAATACTTGGCCTGAGATAGCTTTATTCCTAATGCATCCTTCTTGATCTCAAGACTAATAAATAAATGGAGTGGACCCATGTTCATCATCGAAAACCTGTCATGAAGAATTCCCTTGACCGAGGCAATCATTGAAACTAAGTTGTTGGTGATCAAAATATCATCCACATATAGAACTAGGATTAGAAGTGAGTCAGTGGTCCTCAACATGTAAACATTTGGATCATATTTGCATCTAACAAAATTATTGGAGAGAAATAAGGAGTCCGTATTTGTGTACCATGCTTTAGGATCCTGCTTGAGGCCATAGAGCGATTTTTTGGGTCGACACACTAAATATGAATTATGTATGAATCTAGGTGCGTGCTCCATATAATTATCCTTTGAGATATCCCCATGAATAAAATCATTATTCACATCCATATAATGTACTTTCCATCCCCTGGATACTCCAATGGCAAGGGCCAACCTGATATAATCCAACTGTGCCACTGGAGAAAAAGTATCATCATAGTCAATCCTATGTATCTGTTGAAATCCCTTGGAAACCCGTCTTTCCTTGTGTCTTCTCACCTATCCTTTCGCTCCCTTTGTTTTCCTGTAGACCCATATGAATCTAACAAGATTCATGTCTGAAGGAAGTGGAACCATATCCCAATTATGGTTCTCTAGGAGAGAGTTGTACTTCTTCTGCATGGATGATTCCCAGAAGGGGTTACCTGTAGTCACTTTGTAGGTCTATGGGTATGAAGACTGAACCAATTTAAAAATTTGGAGGCATCACGGGTTCAATGGAAATGAGTACATGAGGAGGATACACATACTAAGATCTAGTCCTCCTCGAATCCACTGGATCCCCAACAAAGTCTCATGCATCATGAAGGGTGGATTGTGCCCACTTGGGAATCTTCTCTAGCTCCTCATCTTCATGTATTGAATCTGCATATGAATTCTCTGAATCTTATTACTCTATATAGAAACTCATATCTGAAGTGGATTTTGAATGTGCATACTCATCATCTCGAACTAGTGTAAGGACAAGAGTATTTTCATGCGGATCCTATGGATCATGCGAAAGACTTTCCTCAAATTGAACATTGTGCTCAATGATGAGTTGGTTTGTAGAGGGATCAATAAGTCTGTATCATTTCACATTGTCTGGGTATCCAAAAACAATACATGTAGTACTCTATGGATCTAGTAATTTCCTCTTCTTAGAGGGAATGTAGGCCCATTCTCATGATCCAAAGATACAAAAGTGGGTGACTTCTGGTTTGTTGTTGCTCCAAGCCTTGAAAGGAATATGATCCTTGAAAATCTCTGAGGGGATCTGTTTTGGATGTAGTTGGCACAATTAAGTGCCTCAGTCTAAAACTGTTGAGGAAGTGACCTTGCATGCAACAAGAAATAGGTCATCTCCTTTATAGATATGTTCTTCCTCTTATCAACCGCGTTCTATTGTAGAGTATATGGTATTGTGTGTTGTAAATGTATCCCAGCCTCAAGACAAATATTCTGAACATATTTGTTGACATACACCTTGTTGATATTGTGGTAGCTTCGGGAGGTATTTACTTCCACTTGTAAACCTAATGAGAATAGAATATTCTGGGAAGCAAGAAGAAACCCTAATGAGTTGGCTAATAACCCTAGAAGACAATTCGGCTCAAGAGGATAATTTGTATTAGGTTATTAGCCTCCAAGTGAAGAAGTCAGCTAGAAGAAATATTATATACTAAGTAAATAGGCACCCAGAATGAGAAGTCAGCCCAGGTAGTTAGCCAGAATTAGTATAAATATAGGAGGCTAGTGTTCATTCTGGCAGGCATTCTCAGAACTACAGAGCTCACTTGTGCGCACTACAATTAGCCAGTTTGTGCGCAAGTCTAGAGGAGAGTTGTCGTTGCAGTTGTTGCAGCTAGTAGATTATGTTTTGGCTTGGACTATCTCCTGGTTATGGTTTGGACTATCTGAACAACTCTTGTTTGGTGCGCTATCCTTGGAGAAAGGTTCTCTACCCTTTGTTTGGCTATCTATCCTAGGGTTTTCTTCCGGAGTGATTCTCTGTCAAGGTTAAGGTGCTCGGAGGGTGGCTTCAACCTATGGTTGGGTGACAATAGTGATATTGTCTATGGTAAAATGAGAACATCCATCATATTCTAATATTTTATGGGCCCATGCCTCCTTCATTCAGTCTAAACACTGGAAGGGATCATATCCATAAGGATATTAAGCTCGTTGAAGAACTACCCTAAGGTTTCTAGCAGGAGTAGTCACCAAAGCACTACCGCTAGGGTTACTAGTAGGTGCAGTTGTAGAAACCCTAACCCTCTCGTTGAGGCACCTTAAGTGAAGGGATTGACCTAATTTCCATATAGACCAGTGTGCCCTAGCCTAGTGTATCTCCTGGTACTTTCAACAATCCAAGACGTCAAGTTTGAGTTTTTGGTCAAATCTAGGGTTGACCAAGTCAAAACAACGATGACTTACTCTATGAAGTCAGAAAATAAGTTATATGGAGATTCTAACTTCAAAGTGTGGAAGACAAGGATTGACCTCATCCTTTCCAAGAATAAAGTGTTGGATATCATGAAAGGAAAGATCATGGAACTAGATTTTGAAGAAGGAAAAGAGAAGGAACCACAGAACATTGCAGTTATGGAGAAGTTCAAAAACGGTGGTATCAATGCCATGAGTATCATATTGGACTCTATAAAAGACCAATTGATACCCTGCATATCCCATCTTGACTCATCGAAGAAGATGTATGATGCCCTAACAAACCTCTTCTCAGTCAGAAACATTGGACAAGTAATGAGTCTAAAGAATGAGCTTTGTGACATGAAGATGAATGATGATGACAACATAACATCATACTTTGTGAAATTCTCTCAGTTAAGAGATCAACTAAAATCTATTGAAGAGATCATTTCATAGAAGGAATTGGTAAACATAGTACTCAATGGTCTTCCCAAGACATGGGATGCATTTTCCGCAAGCATGAACACAAGGAAGGAGTATCCTACATTTGAATAACTTTGGACTTGCTGTGCTCAAGAAGAATCAAGGATCGGTGAAAAAGAGAAACCTCAAAAGAAGTACGATGATCAAGCCTTCACAACAAGATTCAAGAATTTCAGAAACAAAAGGAAGTTTGAAAGGAAGCCAAATCAAAAGAAGGATATGTCATAAATACAATGCTTCAATTGTCGAAAATATGGTCACTACAAGAATCATTGTCCCGAGCTAAATAAAATAAAGGAGACACACAAAGCATCAGTTACCAAAGAAAGGAAACCCTCAAGGAAAACCAAGTAGGATAAAGAAGACTTCTTCCTCTAAAGACAAGGTAACGATATTCTTCATAGTTCTTGTGCATATATTTTTTGCATAGTCTCTGTACATATCTTGTATATCTATCTCTTAGAAGATAATATGTTCCAAGAAGAAATATACCTAAGGAAGAACAACAAGATAAGGATTTCTATCATTATGACTACAAGTCAGACAAAACACATGAAAGGATGAAGTATATCAAACAAATCATGTGGAAGTTATTACATAAGTAACAAGCTGCAAGATAAGCCAAAATCAACAATCAAGAAGAAATTGGAGAAAGACTTGTGACACCTTGCAGAAGTCAATAAGGATGCAGACGGAAGCATGAACTCTGTTAGATGGAGGGAGTCGATTAGGAGGGAGATAATCCTATGATCCATTGAATATGACGAAGTGTATATCCATGGTAGCATCCATGAAAAGCATTATGTGTTCAGTTCGACCTTAGAAGAAGTCCTCTTCGAAGAGAATCCTTAAAGTATCCCTGGTTTTCCATCCACATCCGTGATCCTATGATGAAAGAAATAAGTGGAATATTTAGGGAATGGAATCTATAAGAAACTCCATGGACCCAAGAGTCAAAGAAAAACATGAGGAAGAATATGAAGATTCCAAGAAAGAAAGAGAAGCCAGAACAACCAGTCATTGTATCGAGAATCACAAGATTACCAGCTTGATATGAACTCACTAAAAGAAATCAAGAAAAGGAACTGAAATTTGTGATGAAGAACAATGTATATGAATGAAATCATTGCAAGATCCATAACTAGATATTCTCCCATATGGAGGGAGAAGACTATGATGATTACTTGTTCCAGTAAACCAGACATACCTCTACATGAGTCATTATATCATCCACAATATCCATGGGTTGGATTTCTACATCAGATGAATGCAAATATTGTTCTCTATAGAAATTGAACAAAGAGCGTATGAAGAGAAACATCAAGGCTTTGAGGTATACCATAAAGATACCCTTGTATGCAAATGGAAGAAGACAACTTGGTGGAGAACCTCCAATGCACAACACAAGCGTGATGAAGACTTTGTATAACAGAGATATTGTATCAGAATGGTTACTCAGAAACTCAGGATGATGGATCGCTAACCCATGAAAAACTCTCATGATGGTCGAATAAGTACCACTTGGATATGTTCCAGTTTGACCCTTGCCACGATATTGTGAGCTAGCATGAACCAAAGAGGAATCCAAAAATGATATACTTTATTGATCAGAGCTATATGAAGACTTCAGAGAAAACTAGTATTCCAGAAAAACCGAAGTACATTTTAGATCAAGAATTACATTCTCCGTGATGAATTCCAAAAACGAGAAAGTGGTTCTCTAGTACATATCTCCACATATGAGCAGACAAGAAGACATTTTTGTAAAGCTTCTATCCAAGATGAAAGTGTTTGCGTACTCAAGATGGATCTCATGGAGACGAATTCCTCATTGAAAAAGGAAGAGATGACTCCCAGGTTGGGAGGATGCACTGATGTGTTATTGATTTATGGACAGACATTTTTCAATTCGAAAAATGGTCTAGGATGAGCAGTTCCTTTCCAGTTTGAAAAGTGGTTTGAGATTTATGATGGACAGGCATTTTCTAGTTCGGAAAATGGTCCAGATCGAAGGGTCATTTTCGTAATGAAAATGGTTCAATGGATTGTTGGTGTACCATAGACAACGATTTCCCATTATGGTTAACATGGGGAATGGTCTAGAGAAATCTCTCTTCTTGAGGGTTACTCAAGAAGACTGGCCCGCCTCGTTGAACAGTCATTATTTCGAAGCTCACAGTTTTGAGCAGTTTTGAAGAATGGTTTGTTTTGGAGGTTGGTGCAGGATAGTCATTTCCTTAGGAAATGGTCT
The DNA here is from genome assembly GCA_009831015.1 of Picea engelmannii. NCBI lineage: Eukaryota > Viridiplantae > Streptophyta > Pinopsida > Pinales > Pinaceae > Picea > Picea engelmannii. The sequence goes on from ML813062.1 coordinate 76,177, forward strand.
GGATAGTCATTCCTTAGGGAAGATTCATTCTCTCCAGGTTGCACTTTTTTTAGTGCTAGAGGAATGGCCCAGAGTGGGGAATGGTCCAGGTTCAACAATCAGGGACAGGCATTCCTTAGGGCAGACTCATTCTCTCTAGGTTGCACTTGGTTTAGTGTCAGAGGAATGGCCCAGGGTGGGGAATGGTCTAGGCTCATAAATCAAAACAATTATTCTTCCTTGTTTGAGAAGAATAGTCCATATAGCTCATCATTGATGTTTTACCTTTTGAGGGAAGATGCTCTTCCCGATATCATAGATGTGAGTGGAAGAATAAACCTAGGGATGCTCTTCCATAGATTCTCTTCACAGATTCTCTTCACAGATTCTCTTCCACGTGTAAACCTAGCGATAATAGAATATTTTAGGAAGCAAGAAGAAACCCTAATGAGTTGGCTAATAACCCTAGAAGACAAGTTGTCTCAAGAGAATAATTTATATTAGGTTATTAGCCTCCAAGAGAAGAAGTCGACTAGAAGAAATATTATATACTAAGTAAATAGGAACCCAGAATGAAAATCTAGCCCACGTAGTTAGCTAGAATCAATATAAATACAGGAGGCCAGTCTTCATTCTGGAAGGCATTTTCAGAACTGTAGAGCTCACTTGTGCGCATTGCATTTAGCCAGTTTGTGCACAAGTCTGGAAGAGAGATGTCGTTGCAGGCTGCAACTAGCAGATTACATTTTGTCTTGGACTATCTCTTGTTTGGTGTGTTATCCTTCGAGAAAAGTGTGCTACCCTTTGTTTGGCTATATAGCCTAGGGTTTGCTTCCAGAGTGATTCTCTGTCAAGGTTAAGGTGCTCGGAGGGTGGCTTCGGCCTATGGTTGGGTGACAATAATAATAAAAAGAGAACATCCATCATATTCTAACACACCCCCCCCATTATCTGTATGAAGGGATTTGATATCTCTCCCTGATTGAGTCTCAACAAGTTCCTTGAACTATTTTAGGTGCTCAAAGACCTTTGACTTATGTCTGAGAAAAAATACCCAAGTATAACATGAGTAATATTCCAAAAATGTAAGCATGTACATTTCCTTATCGATGTATCGATGCGAGAATGGACCCATGAGATCATTCTTAATCAAATCCAATGGATAGGAGGCCTTGTGAGCCTTCCCTTTCTCGAACTTCTATTGAGGATTCTTTCCAAGGACACATCCTTCACAAACCCCTTTGGGAAAGTGGATATCAGGTAACCCAACGACCATCCCCTTCTTTCTAAGCTACTGCATGTACCTGAATTTCAGGTGACCAAAATTCTTATACCATAATATACTACTTTCATCAACATGTGTAAGTAGTATAGAGGAATCAGGTTCAATAAACTTAGTAAAAATATATAACCAATATTTATGATTTACCTCCTTGACAACAATTTTGGAGTTATCTTGAATGTCGAAAATGGACACGGAGTCTAGTGTGAACTCCACCTTTTTTCCTGAGCCCGTGTGTGTAATTTAGTACATTGAGAGAAGAATCATGGAAAGATGAGGAACATGGAGAACATTCTCAAAGATTCCATGATCTAGTTACACTCCTCCTTTTCCGGTGACCTCAAATGGATAGTCATCCCCCATGAGGATAGGAGGTCTCCTGCATGTAGCTACATAAGATAGAATATCCTTTATGTTTTCCATATGATGTGAAGCACCTGAATCTAAAATCCAAGTCTCATGAGAATAATGTACATAAACTAATGCACGAGGATTTCCTTTCTTATGTTCTTTATCTTATGCATTCTTTTTGGAAGCCTCAGAAATGAAGTCCTTGATATTGTTTTTCTAAAGAATTTGAGCCATTTGATCAATCTGCTTCTTCATGTAGGTTGATTATGGACGGTTCCCATGATTGCAGTAACCCCACTTCTTCCCTTGATTTCCTTTTACACCTTTAGAACCATAGGAATCATTTAAGGGTTTGGAGTACCCTTCCTTATTTAGATCCACGTGAACCTTTTTTTTTCCTTTCCTTTTGGATTTAGTATTTTGAGAGTTGTTGTCATCATTCACAACAAGTGCATGTGACTTTTGTCCCTTGATTATGCCCATATAAATGAGCTTATACTTCTCTTGTGTCAAAGCCTCAATAAATTGTGACAATCAAGGCATGGTCTAGGTTGCTCCTGTGGTGAATTTGTTAGAATGAAACGTGGAGACAAATACAGTAAATTCTGGTCCAATTTTTTCCATGATAGCAAGAACTAGTTTTTTTTTTCCATTTGGATTTGTCGATACCACAATATTTCAATTCACATAGGTGATATTTAAATTTGGTGAAGAAATCTTGAAGATTGTCAAAGTTCTTCATATCCAAGGAGTTTAGTTCTACTTTGAAAAAATGGCCCCTCATTTCATCCTACATGCCAAAGAGTCCTTCCAAGGTGGTCCAGATCTCATTTGTTGTCTTGCATGCATCGATGTGAAATCAAATGTCTTGAGAAATAGTCATGCAGAGGAGACCGTGATCCTCGTCCATGCGATTTAGGTAATTGGATTTTTCCAATGCTAAGGTGGGTTCTGCTTCTTTGGCCATGACTATCTGGTACATGTGTTTACCCCTGCGATGGAGTATAATTCTTATCTTCCATTTGAAATAGTTATATGGTGTTAGAATGGAAGATGTGGGAAATTCCATCTTTCCTGTTGTTTTTTTATGTCCTCGGTACATGCAAAAGAGTGTTGGTGACAATCCTTGCTAGCGAAATATGGACTCTGATACCAAGTAGATTTTTTGAGATACCTGCATAGAAGATCTAGATGATAATAAAGCATACACAACTTGCAATGATGAATTAAGAAAGAAGACACAAAATGGAGAAAATAATGAAAGAATTTATGTTAACTAAATGAGATAAAATGATACAATACAAGTTATATACTCTGTATCACACAAATAACTCACCATAGTGGTCAACTAATGAAAATTAGGATTGTTCTAGAGAGATTTGACACACACTAGCAGTCACTGGAGTCAATTGCCACCTAGTCCTAATTAATTGCCCATGTGGCCGTCAGTTAACTAGCCAAACCAGAGTGAAATGAGGAGACATCACTCACACATGTGAAATGTTCCTCATTGGTGATGATCCCAATGCAAGTGCACATTATTGGTGATGATCCCTAGGTTAGCATGCAATACTTGGTGATAAAACCAAAGTTGACATGCAACACTTCACTCAACTAGTCTAACTAAACGATAACTAAGAACTAATTGGAGGGTATGTGGCACCCTTGTATAGGGTAGAATATCCTCAATGAGGGGATACTATCTCAAAATAAGGGACCCTCAACATATCCAAATAAACATAGGAAAACAAAATCAAAGGAAAATCCTAGGTGTGTGTAATATCTCCAACATAAGGCCTTTCACAACTTGGTACCAAAATCTCTTTCTTGGATATTGTTTTTATTGCAATAATTTTGGTCATAAAGCACTATATTGTAGAGATTATGAAAGAAGTGATCATGTGATATATAGAAATAGAGGTTCTTATAAGACCTCAAGGATTGATTATGTGAGCAACAAAACAACAATTTCTCATGGGCTTGTTGATAGAAACTACAATTCATTTGTTTCCCTACTTGATTACAATATTGAATGTTATAAGTACAATAATTATGGGCACATAGCATGTGATTGTAGAAGTATTATAATAAATTCTCCTAAACAAATAAGGAATAAAATGTTCTTACCAAGCATAGAGAAGAATACACAAAGGTGTGGAAAAGGAAGCAAGAAGAACCAAAGAAGGAATAATGTGGACTTTCAATGTATGCTCAAGACAAAGGAATCCAATGATACATTGATAGTGGATGTTCAAATCACATGGCATGGAATCAAAACAAATTTCTCACACTAAAGGAAGAAAAAGGAGGTAGTTTTACCTTTGGGGATAACACTTTTGCAAGGATAGTTGGAAAAGGTATTGTTAATCTTGGTAATGGAAATACTAAAATGCAGAATGTTTTGTATGTTGAAGGGTTAAAAAAATATATTCTAAGAGTCAATAAAATTTTTGATCAAGGTTACAACCTCATATTTAATTCTAAAGGATGTGATATAAGGGCAGCGGGTTCAAGAAGATTAGTGACAAATGAAAAAAAAAAAAAAAACTGAGCAATGTATATGTTCTCGATGAAGTCAAAGGACAAAAATGTCGTATGGGACTAGTAAACAAAATATGGTTATGGCATAGAAGGATGGGTCATATAAAATTTTACAATCTAGTAAAACTCAGTAAGACACAAGCACTAAGGGATATGCAAAGGATATAAAAACTTATAGACACTATTTGAAATCCATGTCAATAAAGGAATCAAACAAGATTTATTTTCAAAACAAAGGAGTACTCAAAATCAAATCCATTTGAACTTGTACACACAGATCTATGAAGGCCAACAAGAACATAAACCTTAAAATGTGAGAGTTATTTTATGTTGTTTATCTATGATTACACAAGAATGACATGGGTTACATTTCTTAAATAAAAATATGAATCATTTGAGAAGTTTAAAGATTTCAAAGCCTTAGTTGAAAATGAGACTGATTTAAAAATCAACTACTTAAGATCAGATGTAGGAGGTGAGTTTACCTCTTATGAATTTGATGAATTCTGGGAGAATCATGGAATCAAGATACATTTTTTGACAACAAGTACTCCACGACAAAATGGAGTTGTATAAAGGAAGAAAAAAACCATACAAGCAATGGCTAGAACAATGTTGAATGAAGCCAAACTATGTTAAGAACCAAACATCAATATAGCATAGAAAAACCTCAGGAAAAGTACTCAATGCCTTGAAAAAGAGATAATTTCAGATAATAAGCCTCTTCGAGGGGGAAACCTCCTTTTACCCCACTTAAATGTTCAAGTACAAGA